>JAANSN010001061.1:0-39361 GCA_036850665.1 Dicranocentrus wangi | reverse complement strand
GGCAAATATCCTAGCCAGTTTAGCGTTTTTAGGTCGTCGTTTATCAGTACAAGCTTCTTCAACGCCATTAAATCCCCAATGAGTTCTTCAGGAGCATTATTATTATGATTGTTTTCCTGTTGCGCCTCCTCCAGTTCATCCAGGGAGTGTCTGGCCCTGTCAAAGTATTTCACTGCTTCTGTGGTACTTTCCTCATTCTCGAAAACGAGTTGATCTTCCCGAGGGGTCGTGCCCGAGTAGAAATTGGGATTTTCTGTGGATGACTCAATTACCGTAGTCATTCCATACGACGGGTCTGTCGTTGTTACCAGCTTGGTACTTGTAAACAGGCTATATGAAATGGAGAGATTTGTCAATTTCGGGAGATTCTTGAGCACAGGGAGGGTAAACAATTTGGATGAGTCCATATGCAGTTCCGTCAGATTCTTTAGCTCATTAAACGCTCCAAGCTCGACACGCTGCAATGGATTATTGTTCAAATACAGCTTCTCAAGGTTAATTAGGTTTGCAAAGGAGTAATTGCTCAAGCTCGTTATCTGGTTGTTGACGAGATCCAATAACCGGAGTGCGGAGGGGAACGCACGTTCGTCAATTTTTGATAGTCGATTTCCTGCCAACCGGATTTCTTGAAGGTTCTTGTTTGTTTTAAATGCATCTTTGCTCACACTCCCGATCCGGTTACCTCGGAGGTTCAGTTGGGTTAGGAACTCGAGACCTTGGAATTGTGGGAGGAACTCGAGCTGATTATTGCGCAAGTCAATTAGTTCCAAATTGGGCATGAAGGTGAGAAAGTCAGACGGAATTTTCGTGGTAGGACGCCAAGATTGGTAAATGAAGCTCATTAGGTCTTCTGGGTCTAGTTTGATTTGCTCAAAAAAACTTTTCAATTCCTGGCAATGAGAAAGAATATTATGTAGAAAATTAAGTAAACATCGAGAATCAAGCGTACGAATGCATCCCCTCTACTTCAATAAAAACAAGTATAATATTATATACCTTCGTTGGGATGAATGGACAGTAACTGATTTCAAGACTGGTCACATCAAACGTGATGTTATCATGACCAAAATCAAGTCCTTGTATCATACTCCATTTGAACTCGTTCAAGTTAGGATCACATAAAACTCGTAGCGTAGCTTCTTCCTGGTCATACGGCGAGATCATAACTGTAAAGTGATATATGACATCATGACATGAATTAATCGATGTAATGCCCAGAAAAGGTTAATTAAGCCATAATGACCAACGTTTATTAATCCATCTGTTTCAAACTTACTTTTTAACGTTACAGGATACACCTCCAAAATTTTAGCAGGACAGGCCACATCCCAACTCGCACCATCCCCTTTTGTACACAAGCAAAACTGGGCTTGATTCACCGGATCGCAATTAAACTGCCAGGAATCACTTTCCCTGAGAAGCCACCCTAATCCCAGCACCATCACAAGAATAACCTGGTCCCACCTCAAAATCCCAGTCTTTCCCCGATTCTCCCCGAACACACCCATTTTTCCCCTTTAAAAAATATACTCTTAATTTAAACTATACAAAATACGCAATATTTTTTCTCAAGTGGGCGACTCTTTATCACATTCTTGTAAAAACTGCCTTGGTAGTGGATCACCCATGTTATCCTCATCATCCCAGTTATGTTTTTCGTATGCGGTAACACGTCAAAATACCTTACAAATTACATGTCGTTATATGTCTTCAAAGTCACAGAGATAACGACCCGGAGGTGGTAGTAAATACTAACAAAAAAACTCGCAACTTTTTCTGTATTATTGTAACACAATGCCCCACAGGTAGTACAGAAAATGTATCACACTGCAACACATCATCACACCAAAAAATCATAATTTTTATTTAGAATTTTACATCCACATAGGTACATCTTCCTGGGAAGAATCCCATTATTATTCTACTTGTCACCCGTACTTTGTATAATTCTCTGATTACTCTCCTTTTGTTAATGACTTTTAGGCATCTAAATTCCCATGAAGTGTGTTTAGTTGAAAGTTTTTTTTTGTGAATGAAATGACACTTATTTTATCTCTCCCAGAAGAACAAATAAGTTCTCTTGCTTTTAACCAGAGACAGTTGCGTGATGAGCAATGATGATAAATTAAAATGCGTAGCGAGCACTATCACATCAACCATTGCTATTCGTGTGATTTGGGATGCTTTTCCTTTCCAATACTTAATGCTTACGAAACTCAAGAAAACTCTTTTCGTGTCTGATTTCACTCTGACAATGGGAGAGAGAGATGGTTGTCACTAAAATTCCACACGCGAAGCAAATGCGCCACGCGCAATAAAGAATATAATAAGGGAATAAATCTTTCGAGAAAAAGATTGTCACTCGTATCACGCACACCACACCGTTTCACACCGGTTGCGAGCAAGCTTCTCGCGTCGTCATCTTCTCATACGAATTCTTTTTTAAAAACTGTTCCAAATTTTAAATGGTTCCAATTTTTCGTCTGCTTAGACAGGTACATTTGCGTAGACTATGTATATTTGTACATAAATCTCCCTTGTTTCTAACAGCCAGGTGGCAATTTTCACGCAGTTAGTTATTCTAATCTAATTCCTGCACACCCAGCAAATATTATGGTATAGTATACAGCCTCTTGTTTCAGTTCTTGACGACGAGCGATCAGTAGAAAAAACTGTCTCCAATCAGAATCCACAGTTTGAAACGAGGCGACATAAAACTTGTGAGGTACTCTCCTCCACTCCACTTCACAGTGCGCATATCACGCTCACGAGGAAGTCATAACTTTACTGAGATTTCCACTGACAGCAACGAGCACAATATTTTTTTACTCGGGATAATTTATTATATTTCGTGTAAACTTCCGATATTACTGTACTTCACAGGTAGCTGATTTACTTGTAAGAGGGGATTCATACAGTGAATGTGTTTTAATATTTTTTACCTCCCAAGCTAAAAATATAAATGCACAGTAATATCACACTTGAAAAGTGATTAGGCTTAGCATGCTCCCATATCTAATGAATGGTGATTAGGTAACAACAATAACAAGGGATTCAGGCTGTCAATAACCAACATGATTTCTTTCTTCTTTGATTGAAGATGCAAACGCAGTGGTGCAAAACCGTCAAAAAATGTGCACGAGACTTCACTGTTTTCTCATTCTCTTACAATCATAATGAGTTTTATTATTATTTTTTATGAGAAACCTCAAAACTGAATTGAAATAATGGAATATGAATGCACAAAAACAGATTTTCAATCTTAATCTTGCGGTATCCTCTGGTTCCCCTCGTGTGCTACAGATTTTTGAGCTGTGGGCACACATGAAAGACAAAAATGTAACACATTTTACAAGATAAATCACTTCCCACAAAAATATTTTTGTACCAGAAACCTCAAAGCGGGTTATCAGACCCTAAAAATCCTGTCTTATCTATGAAATATAGGTAGTCTTAAAGTTTTGTGTAGAAAACAGGAAAAAAAAGTTCATGAATGCAGAACACTTATTGCATCCTCTCTGAAAATCCTGTTGTTTCGCTACCGACTTTCTACGTTATGTTATGCGCGATGTTACTTGCAAAAACAAAAAAGAGTCAAGTTTACTGCACTACACACGTCACTCTGTTTTGATTGTGTTCGCAACTGAAAAAACGGATGGCAGAGAGATATTGACACTGTGAGGATGTCCGTTCATATGAGGCACAAATGGACGTGGTGAGGAATAAAGGTAAAACGCGTGGGACAAGTTTTTCTTCGAGAACTATACTCTACTCACTACCTGATTACCGTAGGATTACCGTCGGATGTGAATATTTGGGGATTAAAGCGTAGATTACAGTGATTTGAGACGTCATTTAATCTCGGGAAAAAGATTCTCGGAGTGATATGCCATGGCGTTTCTTTATCGTTCAATCGGGAACTCGCACACTCGGCAAAGGGGAAGTGTGTATATGCAAAAACAAAACTTTTTTTTTCGAAATCCACTCACGGCATGCAAATTACTGTTCACAACATCCTCACAACCTTCACCTTTAACTTTAGTATTTATTTGTTTGCTTATGAAAAAAATTGTTTGCTCATTTTATTAGCATTTGAGACTAGGCAAGGCTAAGTCACACTGAAAACTTTTCCTTTAATCTTGTTTCAATCGCATGTCAAGCAAACCTCCGTTTTCAAAAAGTTCCATAGCGGTGGTGGTGCTTGTGCACCTATCCCTGTGAAATGTGCACACATGCGTGTACTCATGCCACCGTGAAATTATGAAAATCTTCTCTACTTGATGATGAGCTGCTAACAACAGTGTCACTGAGAATGAGCATGTCTCTCTCCACAAAATTTCGTATATCTGTGAGTCTGCGTACCCACAGGCACTAATTTGAAATCAGGGTGTAGAAAATCACACAAGGCACACTTGACTACGTTGAGACGGTGACGTTAGATTTCAAAGGGTTTACATTCCCCATCTAATTTGGCGGTGCGGTGGTGTGGTATCCCGTGTATTTGGTGCTAACAAAATCTGATTATTAATCTTGTTCTACATCCCAATATTCAAAAAAACATACCTATATTTTCTGGGATTGTAATAATATATACACTCGCGTCTCGTTTTATGATGTAGGTATACCGTTTTCACGGTAATGTTTGCAGTACACGTTCAAATGCGGCTGCATTTTCACAAATCACTTGACTTCATCCTTGCTTTCAAGATGACTGGTAATGTGCGAGAGGAATGCGAGGTAACAAGTGGAAAAAAATATTTTGTGCACCTTCGAGAGCTTCACAGAGATCGAACCTCTTCGGAGAGATTCCCATGTTTAGTGATGATGTACGTTACGTTCAATAACGATATACCTACACAAATACATTTTCAAAGACGTCCAATGATATGAAGAGCCTTTCTGCATAAATACCAATTGTCAAGTATTATTTTTTGCAATTTAAAGGGAAAGGTATATAGATAGTGAAGTGATTTATTAATGTAGCAGGTATTATTTAAAGTTGTTAGAATACAGCACAACAATTTATTAGGTCTTCGTGTCCTCCTTCAGAAAAGGTGATTGTAGTAAGTATCCGCTAAAAAAGAGCTTGATAAGTGTTCATACCTCCAACGGTTCTCAAGAGGAAAGTCCTTATTATTTGTCATTCTGGGAATACTGGTCGTCGTCGTGAGTGTATTCACAGTAACTTATTGTTATAATCCCAGGAGAAATGCCCCTGACGATTATGACCACATGTATTACAAGTTGTAACACTATATATTTGATATGGGGATATAGATTCGTTTATATTACTGATTCGCATTACAAGCTTCAAGCTATTGCTGTAGCTGCAAATGAAGCAGGTAAGTTAGTATTATTATTATGAGGATGATGAGTCTCCTTTTTGTTTCGATGTAGCCTACTGAAACCTGCTCCTTTTTTAACTGCACTCCCTGTGAACAGACTCACTGTTTCCTTTGCATACAAGAACCTCATTGTCACTATAATTTTTTATGGATTTTGTACTGTCTTATTATTACTATCACGAGGTTCAAATTTGGTACATGCTAGTCAGTCACTTTACCTACATAATATAAGGACTTCAAATACAGCGTGCGTAATACTCGTGGGAATTTTTTTGGTAAGACAATAGGCAACATTTTAAACGCATGACATGCTTACCCTTAAACTTACAATGAGAATGCATACAAAGATGCATTTAAACTTTTTTTATTAGATGTATTACATTCTATATAAAAAGTGGGTCCTATTTACGATTACTTAAAGAACTTAAAAAAAACGTAACGAACTTGATCTAGATCGACATTTCCTTTTCTCACACGGTGCACAGGTGAGTACAAAGATAAGCTTGATTACGTGTAATGTTGTGTTGACAGGAGGAATATTATGCTGGGAAGAATATATCGTTTCGTTTTCATTTTTGGGGAGAACATACTCGTAGCTTTATTGTAAAGATTTAAAATATAAATTGCATCCGTTTTCTAGGATTATAACTATGCATTTTGATTAGTGAAATGAGGTAAGCTCGTCATCAGGATCTCGGGTTTATACCTTGAAGGGATATATCATAACATAACAATTTAGACTTTTGTAGAACTAATGAATTTATGAGTTGTTGGTTGACTGGTGACTGGTACATGGATGGAAGTCATGAAGCCATATAATCCTTGTATTACGCACATTGTACTCAGGTACTACTACCTTATCAGATCTAGTGCCTGCTGCCATTGCACATTGCAATCCTATTAGTGGCAAATAACTTTCAGGGAAATCTTAATAGTCAGAGCTATTGTATCCGTTGATGCAATTATATTAATAATAACGTGGAGTAACTTTTCCATTTTCAGGTTGCTTAACTCACGCTTTACATTTAATTAAATTAAAAAGCATGCGCGCTCGGGAAACGTTTCACTTGTGCAAGCATTGCACCTTTCATGCATAGTACAAATGCATTGCACTCTTTATAGGATTTAGGTGTATTATCGTGGTTCAAATCTAAAATTGCATACTAAACTAATTACGAAACGGAAAAACGTAGCCTCTCTGCCACATGACGCATTACATTTTTTAATCCAAAAACAGTAGAGGGATAATATTCTTAGAACCTTTTGCAAAAACTAATAGATTGTGTACAGATGGTTTCAAACAGGCCAGAGGTTTAAAACATGAGGTCAAAGTCCTTTCAATTGCTCCGGAATACCAGAACAGTTTTAACTGTTCAACTAACCTAGGGCGGAGTACTGAGCACCGGCTAACTAAAAGTACGTCAGACAGCTTGGATTTCAATCAACTCTAACTTTGGATGTAACTTAATAGTCTGAGCGTTTTTTCTTACTGTTTTCTGTGAGCAAATTGTAGATTGAAACTATAATTCAAAGACATGGAATAGAAATTGTAAAACCCGTAACCTAATTCACGTTTTTCCTTATTCTGGCCCGCTTTTGTGTAAATATAATGTAAATGTATTCGGCATTACCGTATTCATTGTGGTTGCAGGACTCGATTTTTTTCAGTATTGTCAATACTCTCATTAACACTTTGCACAAGTCTATTTGTAAAACCAAAGAACTGACTGAGCGGAATTGATACTCTTTCGATTATTTGATTAATCGCCCAGTATACTATACATACATTCTTTATGGACAAAACTAAATCGGTATCGGTATTGTTTCCAGAACCTGGTACGATTTTCTAATATAACGCTTTGCAAATTGACATTCTGATTAATAAAGCTGATTTTGGGCTTTGGCTTTATCGGTCTACATGACAAGTCTCACACTAAGATTTTTAAGTATGTGTATTATAAACTGTGACATTCGACCTTCTCCCCAACGCTGTGGACCCATCTTCCGTTCCTTTTTCAGTAGCAATAATTATTTACTGGTTTCGTATCGTGTTGGTAGTGAATCAGACAGTTTGGGAGCAAGAAAGGTTCTAAATGTCAATTAAGGTAAGGTCAATCAATCCTTTCTTTGAGCTTGCAACTCCTGGCTATTCAGCTTACCTTAGGTAGGTATACACAAAAACAACATATCGACAAGTCCACACGCTACGCATATTATAAAGTTTTATTAAAAAATAAATAGTATTTCGAAAGGTAAATCATATTTACCACTTAATTCAATAGTCATCAAGCGTTACATAATACAAACTGATTGTAAAAGATATATTTCATTCTACATATATTGAGACGAATGAGATGCGTGTTAACACATTACGAAAAATTTGCATCTACATCTCATCTCATAAATTATTCGGATTATCAATCATCAAATGTCAAGGTTGTTCTCTACATTTACGTTTATCGTTTGCGATTGCATATAATTAAGCATTGCATAATATTGCATTGAAGTTCATTACCATTTAGCACAAACCACGGGAAACTCCGAAAGCATACATGAAAACAATTCCAGCCAAAAAGGCAAACAAATGAGGTAGGCCAATTCCTCTGGGAATATTAAAATAGTGCAAATTTCTCAAAAACAGGTACAAAAATTGCAACTTTGTTTCAGCATTGGTGTAAGGAGGGTAGCGAATTGCAGCAAAATTTTCAGTAATAAATGAGTAGTCTCTGGCAAGGACACCTTTCTTGTGGGTAAAAGTGTCATACGAAAATTTTCCATGATATTTACCCATTCCTGATTCGCCGACGCCACCAAACGGCATTTCTTGCCCTGAAATATTCCAATTCATTTAAAATGCATGTTATAGGATTTTTATAAATAGCATTAATTGCACACGTTTTTGCACTTACAACCACACTGAAGCATGACCTCATTTAAGGTAAGGGTTCCACTTGTCGTCTGCTCAGTGAACATTTTGTTCAATGCCTTGTCTTGTGAAAATACGTACAAGGATAATGGCTTATCTTGCCGAGCATTTAGATAGTTCATAGCCTGTTCTGGGGTGTCGATTCTGACAATTGGGAGAATAGGTCCGAAAATTTCGTCCTCCATTAACACATCAGTGTCTTTAACGTCAACTACAAATGGAAAATTTAGAATGAACATGGTTTAAATACTCTTGTAATAGAGTAAATAGAGACTTTCACAAATACATACTCAGTCGGAGTCATCTTATCTTACCAACGATTGTCGGAGAAATCCACAAATCAGCCGCGTCGCTACTTCCACCCACAACAATTTTCCCTTTTGTATTTTCCAATAGCTTCATAAGTCGATTGAAATGGTGGTTGTTAACAATTCGTGTAATGTCTTGGCTTGACTTCTCATCTGTGCCATACCATTCATGCAAAATCTTCTTTGCGCAGGAAATAAAAGCATCTTCAACTTGGCGTGAGCAGAGAATGAAGTCGGGAGCGATACCTTCATATATGGTTTATGAATTAATTATAGTGATCAAGGGAAAACTGGTCAATAGATTGGGATTAAAATTGCACTTTTCTTACAGCTTTGTCCATTATTTATCATTTTGCCCCAAAGGATACGCTTCGTTGCAATCTCAATATCGGCCGATTCATGAAGGTAAAGAGGACTACCAAAGGACGCAATAAAGTGCAAAATATGTTATCACTTTATCACAGCAGCACAGACGCAAGTTGTTCATCATTATGTAAATTGTCGAATCGGAACAAATTGCTCACCATTTTCCTCCGAGTTCCAACGTGACCGGAGTCAGATTCTCGACCGCAGCGCTCATTACTTTTCTTCCAATCCGGGAGGAGCATGTGGCAAAGATGTAATCAAATTTGACCTTGAGAAGGGCTGTGGCTTCAGAGGCACCTCCGAGTATGATCTTGTAACAGCTCTACAGGAATACAAAACATTAGCGTCAAATCAGATCTTATAATAAATGTGTACCATGTAAAAATGTATACTGTAAATCATCATACAGAATCCATGTATTGCGGCATTAGCTCAGCTAATTTAGTTGACGTGCATGGAGAACCTTCCGATAATTTCAAGACTGCACAATTTCCAGCAGCGATAGCACCAAGAAGTGGATCCAGTGTTAGAAGGATGGGATAATTCCTACAAAATGTAATTGCCATTACCTTTCCGAAAATAGTGTTTAGGGTAATCAGCCACCGGAACGGCAAATTGTACATTATATATTATTATTAGTACCATGTTCCAATGATAAGAACAACCCCATACGGATCGTGGTGCAGATATGCTCTATCATTTGGAAGAAGCAAGCAGGTGGGCAACTTGTCTGAAACCATCCAACTTTTAAGCTGGCGAATAGCATCCGACACTTCTACTTTCAATGGCAAAAGTTCTCCAGCAGCTTTACAAAAAATCGTAATTGCCATTACTGAGTATTACGGAAACAAGGGTTTCACAACATATTAATAATTATTATCATTTCCATCTTGTTTCATACATTCCATTTTGTGTCTTCGCAAATCCTTGTGGAGAGCCTTCTCAATTTCATCTGAGTTTTCTTCCAAAAGGCGTTGCAGGTTTTTCAACTGATTCAGCCTGAATTCGTATGAACGTGTCTTCCCCTTCTTAAACGTTTCTCGAAGGTCGTCCACCATCTTAATTAGAATAACAATTAAATAGATGTGATACTGTGCCAAAAATGCAGCCATAAAAAAGTACACACATGGTCGATGTTAATATTTTTGTGCAACAATCCAACCTGGCATTGTTTCATTTCATAACAAAAGGAAATTGATCAATAATTTTTTAAACTTAACATTTATTTTGTACAATTAACGCTGAATAAAACTCTAGCTGCTTGATATTAATTATGCAAGGGGTCATGTTTTTGGGTTATTGTGTATAAATTACAATAGGCTATTTTTCGAGTCACCATATTTTTTACAGCTTGTGGGGTGCGCGTATATCACTTTCGAGCTGAGGAATTACAGGTTTATAGCAAAAAAGTAATTTCTCACGCTTGGGTGATCCCCAAGTTCTCACTAAAACAGAAACATTTTTCCTTATTATCTTTTCCTATTATTGTATAATGTTTTGGGGGGAAAAACCTAATTTTTTTAGCATTAATGGTAAACTCAGTTTTATAGGTCACAAAGCAAAATTAACAAAACCTGGAAACATTAAACACGGATTTGTGTAAATGATGGTATGTAATACGTAGAAAATTACACGCTGAATGTTAAACATTTAACGAACGCAGAATGCATAAACTCAAAAAACTATGTTTAGAATATCGATTGAGTGTTGGATGGAACAAACCTATTAAAATTTACTTAAAATCTCTATCTTTTTATAATTCCATAATCAAACCAAATTTTTCAATCGAAATACTGAGAAATATTAAATATTGGACATAAATACCTTTCCATAATTAGGAGCCACATTGTTATTCGCTGCCATTGCGCTCAACTGCATCTTGAATCTTGACCAATGTTTATATTCTGTCACTTAAATGCTGTTTCTTTTAAAATTCACAGATCTAGTATAACTTGATTCTCATTAGGATAAGGACTTAAATATTGCAGTTTCACACCACACGACCACTGCTCACACCACTCTGACCACTCGCCCTTCAACTATCGTGAATCACTCACTGGAGGAAAAGAAGAGACATCAAAAGATCACTGCTGTGTTGCACATTTAGCACTGGTGATGCTACCTCTCATCAGTCCATGTCCATATCAGACTGACGGAATTATTACTTCATGTGCGCGTAATATATTCTCATGAAAAAAATTGCTGAATTTGGCTTGGTTGTCATTTACAGCCATAGCTTGTCACGTAGTAGTTGTACCAAGTGCTAACTTTGTACGCTACTGCAATCAAACACGCATTTCATGGAATGATGAACTAGTATCTGCTATACAGCCCAAACTTAAATTTTAATCATTAGTGAAGACTGAAGACTCATACACTTTGACACTTCTGTTATTGACTGATGCTAACGTTGAAATGTGTATATAGGCAAGATATATTCAGTATTCATTTGATATATTTTTAGATTCATTAGTCGATACTTTCTAATGCATTGTAGGCTGCGATGTGATAGTAAAGGGGTCTGTGTGTAATCCTTATTTTACCCTCTCGCCCCATTTCCCTCAAGTGCATATACAAATAGCACTCCGACATCCATGCATGCATGCTAGGTACACTGCAAAAACTGCAACTCATGAATATTGGTATTGTTAACAACGTGCTACATACAACAAAATATCTGTGCTACTATACAATAATACAGTTTTGTGTTACACTGACTGAGATTATAACGTCTTCACTTTGTGAAACTTTAAACCGTACCTTTTACGATGATTGTAGATCATCACCAAATTTATATACATGGCTAGACGTATTTGCGTGCGTTCCTTACCCCTTTTCTACCCAACTTAGAACCTATACCTATCTACAAATGAATGAGAGGTAATAATCCTTTCGTGATGAAAATGAAAAACCGTTTTGGTAAATTGTTAGTTTTAGAAGAAGCAATGGGGAGTACACTGATAAAATGAATTGGTTCAACAGAGAGGCAAAAAGGATGTTGAGTTTGTTTAGACACGCTATGAGATTCAGTTGTACATAACATAAGGTTTGCCTTTGTTACTTGATTACATTGTATTGTGGGGCTTGGCTACTAGTTCGTAAAGTTGGTTAATACCTGGTGCCTTGGCGCTGTGTATCGAAATAAGTTTATAAATAGCTTTTTTGTAATTGTAACAAACTGTGCATGGCTCCTTGCATTGCTTCATACTGGTACCACATCCTTCGTTTCTACTCCAATGCATAGGAAAACTACAAACTATGATTGTTTTTGTAGAAGTAGAAGTTATAATATTATCTTGTGAGCCAATAGGTATATTCAACAGAGAAGGAAAATGCTTTACGAATCATGAAACCGTATGACGTATGATATGATGATTTGGTGTTATGATAAACTCGGAATGTGGAACTAAACATAAAGTTTAGCTTAGCAGGGCCATTAATTGGTTGAAAATATATAAAATGATAGTTAGTACATAATCAATTGATCAAATTAAGTGAATAGCTGAATAGAAGACGGTGCTTGAACACGGGGTTATAGTACTTGTGCAGCTATATGTATCATAGAATGCAGGTGGATGGAGTTTATTAATTTTTGCACAAAAAAACACCACAGACTAGACGGAGTATGACTTGCTATAAACCCATATCTAGATTTCTTACCCCATCATCACATCACATCTCCTTCATTCATGCAAGTTAGGTGCGGCTAGTGTCTTAAGAAATGACTAATGACACTAAGAATTTCTTTTTTAGCAGCTTTAGAAACTGTTTTATGGTAAGATGCACGAGCAATTAAGCCTCTCGTAGTCGTAGTTTATAGATGCGACATGGTGTTCTCGCAACAATGGCACAGGATCAGATTTTGTCCTATGCCTGTGGCGTGTCTCATTGTTAGTATAAGGCAGTGTCTATTGAATGCAAATTGCAGTTTGGCAAATCTTAAATAGATTTTACAGTTACCTACACTGTATGTCATGCCCAAAAGGATGTGAATGATGTGATTTACCTTATCTTTCTTTGTACAGAAAAGAATAATATTGCTCTAGGCTTGTTGTGCAGTGAGTCGTACGTAGTTACTGAGAGTGAGTACTGATGCAGTTTGCAACAGGGCCTAAGACATTTTTTATGGAAATTATAGAAACACAGCGTTGTTGACTAGGCATAACCATTTACCATGATGGATTGCAAAATCCAAATGTGGTGAGAATGTATATATGTTTGCTAATGCATCCAATTGGCATATTTGCACATTAGGCATTAAACAGCAAAAGAAGTTGACTGCAAAATGCAAACAGCATGTTTGAATTGAAGAGGACAGTGACTCCGACTTCGACAGGTTGTTGGTGCTAGCGCACTACAAAAGCATAAACTTTGACAAAGTGGAACAATCAAAAGCATTTAAACATTTGGAAACAATTGTATTTTGGCAACTCCATATTGGTAGACGAATTTCAATTCCAAACTCAAATGTACCTTGGTATGTATCTAAAAGTTGCGAAATGTTTTATGTGTAAAGAAATACAGAAATTCTAAAATGACTTACTAGGGATGATCATGCATGATAATATTGACACGAAGATGAACTTTGAAGACTAATGATAATGATTACTACAATTTACAACGCATTTAATTTACCCATTTAACTTGCCGCTAGATGTTGGACTTTGAAATAATTCTAACCTGATTGATTCTAGCAAAACGCTGAAATGAAATGATATGGAAAAGAAATGATAAAAGCACAGTAAACATCACACTTCATAATTTCGCAGAGATACGACATTATGTAAAATACCTGACACTTGACATACAGCTATAGCTTCAGGTCATGGTCATACCGGGGATTCATCTCAATTCGAAGTCTGACAATCTGCACAGTGCAGTAGCATTTTGCAAATATTATTCAGCAAAACTCAAGTATTTACGCAAGTACCACACACAACCGGTGCGGTGCACTCAATTAAATTCATGCAATATTGTCATGCAAAGATAAATCAGTATAAAAAAAATGGTGAATGATCATCTATCGGATTATTCCCTACTATGCAGTTTGCTATCACTTTTATACAGGTCGCCTGTGTGGTCTGTGGAAGGTTGAAATAGGGCACTACACAGCAATCCGCCCGTCTGTCTGTGCATTAGTGTGCAATGCATCATCATATCATCATCGCACATTTCGCATTGCCCATTCCCGTACCTCCTCAGCGGGCTCACATGTTTGTGTTATCGTTCACATTGCAGAAGAGCACACATGTACTTCGTCTTGTGAGTTTCGCATGTGGAATGTGGACTAGTGGAGTGGAATCTCTGGATTGATGATCCAGCAAAATACTAAACTAAAGTTGTATTTTAAACATTTAATCAGTAGTAGTCAGTTAGTTAGTTAGTATTAGTCAATAAATATAATAGAAAAATGGAGAGAAGAAAGTTTGCTCGCAATTGTTGATTGTATTGGTGTGCTTAAATACACCCTTGTCAGTTCCAATTTCCAATAGTGGAGCTACAATACATAATACATATATTTACATACAGGGTAAGAATGTGGAGCTCTTATTACTGCTTTTTATATTTAAAACTAGTCAAAGTGAGCTGACACGGTGTGTTTGTATTGTAATGGTTCTAATCTAACACTCTATAATGGTTTTATCATCCAATTAATGCAGGATTTCAAGGGTGGTTCCAATTTTTGGGCTGAACCATGTCATCAATGTCGTGGGAGCCGTCTCCACAAAACATTGCGGGCTACAGTGAGGAGCTGAAGTTTTACGTCAATGTTCCAGCCAGACCAACAACATCTCATCCGATTGTGGAAGGACAGTTTGATGACTGCAGCAGTGAAGACGAAGAGATGGAGGTAGCAAAGTCATCGAATTTGGAGGTGGTTAAATACGAGTAAGTGGTCAATATTTTTACTACAATTTATATATATTTCTTCCATATTATACGGGATAGGTGGGAGGTGGGGTGATGGTTAATGTGCAGAAGTTTGAATTTGTCCAAAATAAACTTTTTAATTTCAAATTTAAGAGAACTACCCAGCGCAGCTTTTGAAGTCGAACTAACCACAACTGAAGCGGATATGGATTCGTTGCACTTGGACGAAGATGAGGATTCAGAGGATTATGATGACGATGATTACCTAGGCTGGGATGAAAAGAGTGGGCCCAATTGCCAGTCCAATCAAAGGAATTTTCAAACGTCAGATGAGCTATTTCGAAAATTTTCAAGCAAAATTAACGTTGAAAAGTATGATGGTATTGCTGATCTGCCAGCCGGTGCTGGTAATAAAATTCTGACGAATACCAAGCGAGCGATGGCTAAAGGGTTAGTGTATAGTATATCTATTGAATTTGTGACGCTTCTAGTAGTGCGGTAAGGGCAAGTGACATGTTGCTAATTATTATTTATTTTATTTGTTTTATAGAGTAAAGGTCAAAGATAAACAAGACAGGGCCACCGTTGAACAAGTGCTTGATCCCAGAACACGAATGATTCTCTACAAGCTTCTCAGTTCGGGGAAAATAATCAGTATTGATGGGTGTATTTCAACTGGAAAAGAGGCAAATGTGTATCACGCCACGGGACCCGACAATACAACTTTGGCCATTAAAATATTCAAGACTTCCATCCTTACATTTAAATCAAGGGACAAGTATGTATCAGGGGAATTCCGATTCCGTCAAGGCTACTGCAAGAAAAATCCAAGGAAAATGGTTCGTCTTTGGGCTGAAAAGGAATTTCGAAATTTACTTCGAATTCACACTTGTGGCACAATTAGTGTACCACAACCAAAAATCCTCAAGTCACACGTTCTAGTAATGGACTTTATTGGAGAAAATGGATGGCCGTGTCCGTTACTGAAGGACGTAAAATTCAGTGAGTTGGACCTTTGTGAAATGGAGCAAAATGATGAGAATGGTGGAGTGGTTGCAGAAGAACCTGTTTCACGATTACTAAAGGATTTATACCGTCAATGCCTTCTGATTCTGTACCGTCTGTTCAAACATTGCAAGTTGGTGCACGCGGATTTCTCTGAATTTAATTTGATTTTGAAAGACAATGCACAATTGTATGTTATCGATGTGTCACAATCCGTTGAACACGACCATCCACGAAGCTTAGATTTTTTACGACATGATATTAAAAACGTTCAAGGTAATTGAATATGAAATTTGATTGAGCATAATTTTTAAGTACCTATGTGCGATGCGTAACTCGTGCTGTAATTAAGTAATAACTTATGTTTTTCAGATTTCTTTGGTAAACATATTTTGGTCGGGGATTACAAGGAAATATTCGAATTTATAACAAGCCCTAACGTTGATGACTCAAATTATGAATCAGTTCTTGATGACATTTTGAAGAACGCGAAGAAATTAGAAGTATTCAGCGTTGCCGAAGAAGTTTTCCGTCAGACGCACATTCCCAGAAAAATGCAGGAGGTAACCCGTTACAACTAGCTACAAGTTTAACTTTAGTTTTCTTTTGTTTGGAAATGAGAATTCATGGTTGAAAAATATTGCGCCAGGTCTTTGACTATGAGAGAGACTACGAAAAAATGAAGAAGGGAGAGAAAGATCTTGTTTACACTAATATAATGGGCATGAAGTCTGACATGTCGGGACCTGAACTGATTGTAACTCCCACTACTGAAACAGAAGGTAATAAGTCATCTCCTAACATCTCACTCAAAACAGCGCTGGAAAATGATCCGAATTTGAACGACAATGACGCTGACTCTGCCCGTGACAGTGGATCTTGTTCTGAAAGTGCCAGTGAATGCTCTGAATCTGGCACCAAAGGTGTAGCTGCTAGACCAAAAAATGAGACGGCAGATGAGAAAAAGGTATGATGGATGTAGATATTGGAACATCTTTGTAAAAGTTATTAGATTAATACGGATATAGTGGTCTAATTAAAATCTTTTCTTAATTTGTACATTACCACAGATGAGAAAGAAGCAGGTTAAAGAGGAAAAGGCGGAAAAGAGGAAATCTAAAGTTAAGAAGCACATTAAGAAAAGAAAAGAAAAGTTAGCTCATGCGAACTCTAAGCGCTAAGTGTAAATCGAATATTTGTGCTCGTCACCCTAATACTATTGTTTAGTTCTATTTGCAAAGCAAAACAAACTACCGCACAAACGTGTTATCTTATATCCCGTTTTAAGCCAAACGTATAGTTAATTCCTTTAGGTATACATATATACTAGATTTCTTGTTAGTATCGCGGAATTTAGTAATATCTATAATAAAGATACAGGCAAAATTTATTACAGTAAAAATCATCAATCAACAATACATTTATTGAAAGCTCCTTTGCATTTTAGTTTCACTATTATCGTGCAGTTGTATTCATGGTCGCAACAAGTGATGTTGTCGAAGTACTTGTTTGATTACAGCATCTCTTTGTAAAGGAGGAATTTTAGATATTCCTTTCTTTACTAGTTTCTTTACTAACTGATTTGTGGTATCTTGAAAACTTAAAAGTTGCTCGAACAATGACCCATTTTGTCGATCGAGGATTGAAAAAATGTCTTGTAAAGCATGTACCCTTGTACTGACTGTAGCTTTTGACCTCGATGGCGATACTTTTGACTTTGAGACTTTTGAACTAGATGGCGATACTTTTGACTTGGAGATTTTTTTAGTTTTTTTCTCCTTCACCGCACTGAAATCAAGGTAAGTCGATTAAGTAGTGTCATAATAGGTATCTTTGTTCCAAATCCTCTCCAACCATCCGTTCTAGAAACGATTTAAATAGACTACATACCTAGATTTTTTATGGTCACGATTATTACACTGCGATCAACAACCAAGTAATAATCAATAAATATTTTTATATAGTACATAACCCCAGTGAGTGCACATTCACTTACCTAAAATGGGCGAAATCCGCCGAACCAGTTGGAAGTAAATAAATATTTATTGATTATTACTTGGTTGTTGATCGCAGTGTATGTTTATGTCGTCGTCTTCGTCTTAAACCATACTGTCTTCCGAGCCTAACGTGTCCAAGAAGTTCTTCAACTCCTTCAGACGAACTGTTGTGAAGAAGGCTCTCATCCGCAGGAAGTACTTTCATTACAGTTGGCTCTCTCCTCGGAGGTCTACGAGCCGCCTTAAAATTTGGGCGCCGTTGTTCATCCTGCAGATTTTCGTAACCATCTCTGTTCACTGTCCCATAAACTTGCGGTTGAATTTTTCTGCATTTCAGGAAAGGTATTTGTAGATTCATTTTTAGAATATATGTTTTTCGCGTACAATTAGGTGATCATTTTCATTACTTACAACTGGTCCTTTCGATGTTGAAGGTAGAAACCTTCAGAGATTCCTGGGCTTTGGAGAAGAATGCATATGAAAGGAATTAAAACCGAAAATGCTAGTTGAAACTGTAGCATGTTTGAAACTTAACCAGTTTTCTTTTTATCCTATAAGCTTTACACGTGCAGAGTAGCTTACTATAGCCATTTACACAATACTGGAGCGAAAGAGCTTGATGTTAATTTTAATTGATACATAGATACTCAACAACTCAAATCAAATATGATATACGATTCCCCAAGATTTTTCCATATTTTCCTACTCGTACTCGTAAAAACTATATCATTCATTTTAAAAATGTGATCTTGTAGTTAACTTTTGTAGTGTAGGAGTATGATTAATATTGATTAATGTTTTTTTGTTATTTTGCCAACCAACCATGAGTAGTTACTAGTAGCTTCGTAATCTTATAAAAGTTCGCGGAGCCCGATATTAATAGAATTATACTTTTGAAAACTTTAGCTGTTTAAAAATTTTATGGACAAAATATACATATTATTCTCTAGTTTAGATTTCCAGAGTTCGAGTCAAACCAAATTTCTCTGTGTGTTAACAAAATTGGGTAAAAGTTAGTGTTAGGCAGTAAAGGGCTGTCTGTAAACTGTGCTTAAAATTTAACGCCAGTAATACTCTAGAATTAAAAACTAGCTAGAACGAGCATAAAGACAATGGGAATCCATATTTGTGATCTTCCAAATGAAGTACGTATTCAATTTTATGTGTAATGCATTAGAAAACGACTTCACTATATAAATGCACTCGACTACTTATGAATTAGCTCCTTAGCGAAATCTTCATACGTTTGGATCCTTCATACATTATAACGGTTCGCAAAGTATGCGGCCTGTGGAAGGTAGTTGCAGACGAAACTGTAGGAATCGAGTTATGTGTTGGACGTTGTTCTCGCTTCTTGTCAACCCATGATGATTACTGGCATCCACTGGAAGCACTACAAACCCGTAGCATAGCCAAATGTTGCATTAACATTTCGGACAACTCCCCCCTTGGTCATGTAGAAGATGAAGAGGCTTTACAACAGGAAGGGTATCCGGTGTTTGGCTTACCCTATCTTGTCAACAATTTAACAATGTATGGAGACATTTCCAGAAAGTACTTTGCCCGACTTGTGTCTCCACTGCTTAACCTCACCGAGCTAGATCTTCACATATCTGCGTTGAGTTCTCTGACAAAGAATAAAAAAGAGCTAGACGATGATGCAAGTCCGCTACCTGTTAATCTTTTAAATGCATGGATTTCCCGTAGAAAGCTTCGAACGCTACGAGTGTCAATGACAGGATTCGAAATCTGGCATTTGCGAACGTACCGGGGGGACTCTTTAAAACTGGCAAGGTGCCTTGAAAATCTTTACGATATTCTCGATGGCTACTATCCACACATGCAACGCTTGGAAATGGAATTTCCGTTTATGTGGGAAAAGGATGTTGATATTACGAAGGCTTTAGCCAGATTTCTCCACAGGCATTACAAGTCATTGCGACACATTAGCCTGGAATTCCGCTTTTACTGGACATTAGAAGAGAAGCCATTTGCGGAGCCAAGTGACGAATATATGCGTGCTTATGCAGACCAACTACCACAACTCGCAAAAATAATTAATTTGAAACATTTCAATTTTGAGATAACCAGCAAGAGACTTATAGTGCCGTCCCTGTTCTTTTGGGAAAAGATACTTCACCAGCAAGAATCCTTGGAATACCTCAAATTCAAAAGTGGATACCATTGTACACTGCCGGAGAGACTTATTTTCATAAATCGTTACACGTTGAAAGTGATTTGTTTGACGGTCATGGCAAACTCCTTGTCACCGGTGGACTGCAAGATGTTAGGAAAATGCGAGCGTTTGGAAAGACTAGAGCTGGACGCAAGGTTGGTATGGGTAAATCATACGTGGGAGACTACGTGTAGATCGCAATTGGTGAATGTGGACTCTTTACCGGAAACGTTGAAAATTGTAAGATTGTGTAGCATTCCAATTGGCGCAAATGAGGTGGATCACATATGCCTAGGGTTGAAAATGCTTGAGTCGTTACATCTAGAGGATATCGGCGGACAGACGGACGAACTAGGACTGCGCTTTCCAACCTTGTGCGAGATGTATTCGAGGAAGCAATTAAAAAGTTTTAGAGTTATTGCTGGATTCAATGAATCCAGTTTATATGCCGCAAAAAAGGAATGGAGGACGTTCTCCCCTTCTCAAAGTTTACTGCTGAGATTAGCTATTCTAAATGAACTACCTATGATGGTGAAGAGAGAGGATGATGGAACTTATATTGCGGATCTAGGAGGAGTTGTAGCTTGATTAAATCAACATGTCGTGCGTCGATAATTATCCGATCGGAAGGGTGACGTACAGGATGTAATTGCAGGATGAGTCACTTATCACAATTATCATCAGTTCAAAACAAATTATTGTTCAAGTATTGCGGAAGGGTGTATTTAAATTTTATATCACACTATCACACATTTTTTAAAAAAAATATTCAATTATAATCTTCAAATTTATTTCTCATCTCATACAAAAAAGAAAACTTTTATTTGGTTATTTGCTGTATGAATGAATGACATAATATTTATAATTAGTTTCATGTTTTGCATTGCGACGCATCGCTCACGTAATATATTGCATGAATATATTACATACAACTTACAATCTATTTATAACAACATCTAAGCGATTTACACATCAGTATCATAATATATATTATGTGTACTTAATTAAAAACAAATTATCTCTATAATATGTACATACATCTCATCATTACTCAATTAAATTCGATCTTTTGCGTATACACATTGAAACAGGGGTTCACTCCATAAATATATTTTTCGTACCTTAAAATGCATAAAGTAACAAAAGTCTACATCTAATTATATAGTATTTTACGATTAATATAAGAATTATTATTAGTTGTCAGCATTTATCTCTCTGCAGCAGGTTCTGCTATGGCCCAATACCTAATCAACTCTAATAGCGTTTGATTCACTTCTGATGTAGAGTTTGCCAAGTTTAACTCTTCATCTCGGAGTGCAACAAGCTTACTGGCCTCAACACCAGATTCATACAAGAACTGCTTCATTTCCTCTCTATTCTCAATATCCAGTTTTGTCGATTTCTCCTTTGTGTACTTGTTAAGGTCATAGTTGACTTTCCACAAGGCACCCACAGCGGTGCCCAACTTACTGGCTTGTTCTTGAACAGACTCAGAGTGCCCTGCAAGCATCATTGCACAACGGAATCCAGCTGCGAGTAAGTCGGACTCGGCGTATGGTGTAGATTCCGGTGGTGTAAATCTTAACTTTCCATTTGGCAACTTTCGAAATGGTAGGCTGGTCTGATGTTCTGCGATGGCGAAATCTACCACCGTATTCATCATCAGTCCAAAAACCTATTAAATCACGTCACACTTGGGGTTATCAATCTGGTGTACCCAAAGTTATAAATAGCTTTCGACGGTTTTCAATTTGCATATTATACTAATTACAACTTACGCGATTATTCTCAATGGAAGAAATGCTGCGGACAGTATTAACAACGAGCATATCTCCTGTCAAAATCGCCATTTTGTTTCCCTGATGTAGAGCCGGAATCTTTGATTCGTCCAGCAAGTTGCCTGCGAAAGGCTCCACAGTCTCAAGAACGGTTCGATGTAATTCATATGCAGCAGCATTCAATACTACTCCTCGTGCCAACAGGATTTGCCTATTTCAAGCAAGATAACAACCAACACCTGTCAATTCCTTAAGGTCACTCATGTATCATCGGAAGTAAATTGAAACAATTAATTACCTGTCTGACGCTGCCCCTGAAAAATAAATATCTCCTTTAGGAGCATAGGACGAGGAAGCACTGATTCTATGTCCGGCCAGCTTCGAGATAAGAAGTACAAGAAGACCTGGAGTGAGGATGGGTGGACTATCCCCAAAAAATAGGTCCCTGTAACGCATATCATTAACATTAATTTTGGCAGCCAGACATGAGTATCTTTCCAAATGTGCATTTACAGCTCATTAGGATTCTTAATAAGATGAATAACGATTCTCAATTGGATTGCAACTTTTAGGCATCATCATTTCATTGCATACACGCAGTGCATCGTCATTAGTTCCCTAATAGATCAAAGGATTATTAAAGATTTTGGCTACTCCACGAGTTTTTCCACTTCTGTCAATTGCCTCACGAGCAGTACATGCTTGGCATGCATGCTATCTATGCACCTCCGAGTACAAAGTCCACCTGAGAAAGGGATTTGACTTGAACCCAAACAACGCGTGGGGATAAACCTAGTAATTGAGAACGCATTATTTTACGCGTCTTTATCCCACATAAGTGTACTTATTGTCTCAAAGGATTTGATATGAAATACTCAAGAAGTAGTCAAGCATGTAACAAGCATACGAATTGTATATATTATTTTTTGCGGAAACCGGTTTTGCTTCACTGAATATGCAGGTTGAATATTTGGTTTTGTGAGTTTTTTTTATACAGAGACATGCACATACCTCTTATACCTACTTAGGTATATGTTCTTTCCCTCATGTACTATAATTTCAGAAAATGGTAAAATGAATGATAGTACAGGGGAGATAACAAGCGTAAGTATGCACCGTGCAAAGGTGTGGTACTATAATATCCTAATCCTACCCCACGACGAGCAGTGTTCTATAAACGCTTATGATCCAAATTATTAAATGTAATTGACGTAGCAAGCGAGCTAAAAGTTATTCGCTACATGTTAATACAACTCTACTACTACACATCGCGCGCTACGCTTTTATTTTGGTGAAAGCCGTTTTCAACAGCCCTTTTTGAACGTGGAGGGGTTGAAAGTCATTGCGCATTCTGACGCATTCTGTGGTTTCGAAATGCCGACACATACATACACGGTCGTGGTCAATCATTTTTATGCTTTGAGATTATCTTCTGTCAAAGAAAAAATTTATAATGATTTTTATAAAAAAATAGTAAATGTCATTTACCCCGCTGTACTAACGAAAGGATGCCGGACCTCTCCAATTTGCTGAAGTGATTCGGCGAGCTTGACAATAAGCTTTTTCATTTCAGGGTTTGAACTTAGCAACTTTTTCAAACTGATCAAGTCCAAAACTTGGCTTTTATTGTTGGCCTGTTGGAAGGTAACACTCCCGGGGTCCACGCACCGTTCCGCGTTTGACATAAGCGTTGAGTAAGATTGGCCATTTGGCTTTGGCAGGTTACGTGCTGGGTTTTCTAGTATAGATTTGGAAGAGGAGGATGCCGTCGCTGTCGGGGTGGTTTCCACTGACGGCGTTGTGTAGTAATACGTTACGGGTTGGAACTGTTGTGACAGCTTTTTCTGAACCGAGAATAGCAGTCGACGTAACATTTTGGATGGGGATGGAGGATTAGTAGGTTCTCTTTGCACAACACACGGAACACATTCACACTTGCAAATTTTTACGTTTCGAAAAACTTCACAACACTGGCGCAGGCAAGGCAGCACCATGCAAAGTGGTGAATGTGCTGCATGATAGAAACTTTAGTGAATTTGGCTAAAAGTAGAGGTTTCGATGGTGGTGGTGATGGTAAATGAATGAAATCATATTTTTTCATGAAATCCTCTCCACCCCTTAGTCCAAGGTATTTGCACGATGATTTGATAATGACTCTCTGCTAGACTAAGCTGAGCCCCTCTAAAAATAAAGCACTAACTAGGATCTAGCTTGTTGGCTAGCTGTAGAGATATTGAAACTCGAGAGTAATTTTCAAAAAACTTTCTTGAAAAGGAGCAAACAACTCAGATGGTAATTTTCCTTAGTTAACTTTTGAGTTTTAGACAGGTTTTTTGGTTCACCTTGAAGTACCGTCACAGACTGATGAATCCCCTAGCTGTAATACGCACCACTACTGTGGCCCAAGTGGTAAGTAAAACTTCGAAATGAAAGATTAAAAACGTATGAGTATGCAGTGCATGCACCTGCATGATTTTTTCTTCTTTCTGACAGATCAGCTTTTTGCCAACAATAGGTTTAGGCAGGTATTGCTTTGCAAGGTATGCGCCTATAAAAGATCCTCTCTTGCTTTATACGGAAGAACCTTCCGTTGTACAATGTACCTTATATAAGTAGTGGGTATATATGTGTGTACAAACAATCAAAAGTTAACAATGAGCAGATACAGCTATCTTATAATAAATGTGGTAAGCAAGAAGCCAAAGAGTTTTACATGGTTTTATACACTTCTAAAAAGCACTGATTGCCTACGGACCACGGATCCAACTTCATCATCACATCTCATCATCATCATCTTCAAAAAATCCGACAATGCAAAGAGAGAGTAGTATAGTGGGCAGTGTGTTTTTATTTGTGGTGGTAGCTCGTAACCTGATCCTGAATTGAAAGGTATAATGTATTCGATGTGCAGATCTTTTACCCTGGTAGCAATACCATAATCAGAGGCTGAAGAACTTTTTGAAGAGGTGAGGTTTGCATTTTGGGTTTACGTTCACATCCTAGCGTAGCCGCAGAGCTTGGCAGAAAATGGGAAGAACAGTTATAAATACTTTTCGATGATTTGCAACCTCACCGGTGTATGGTATATATATATACCAAGCATGATATGTGAGGTTACATCTTACAACGTAAGAATGCATATGTTAAGGTGTTAAATATCCTTTTGTGGCTTTGTGATTAGTGATTGGTATGTGCAATATGTCTTTTTGACAGTGGTCCACAAGGATAGGGATGACGAGGATGAATTTGCATTAACGCTGAGCGCTATATGTCTTTCGTGACAATTGGCAGTCCCTTCCCACTTCCCACAAGTGTTTTGTTTCACTAATGATTTTTTAGGATATGGAATGTGAATACAATCAAAATATTTGCACTTACTCATGCACAGACAAGTTATTTTTGTAACGAATGCTCAGAGATATACCTTACAGTAGTTACAGTGTAAAAGGAAGCTAAAGGATATCCGCCTTGAAATGTATTTATATGGAAATTCGAAAAGCTTTCTTTGAGTTACATTGTTGATTGTGTTAAATAATTCGTTCTACCTGCACCTGCACCCATCATGCGTAAGGGATACTATCAGGTGTCGGATGTAGAGAATAATAATATATGGAGATCATGTTAAGGTATGACGTGAATCTGGGTGTAGCGTGCCTTTTTGGTAAATGAGCATCATTATCAAAATCTCTGCGCTCTGGTTGCCCTCTATTGGGGCTTTATCCTGTAAGAATCTCCATTTATAGTTTACACTCGAGTGTAGGCATTAAGTTAGGTTACATATTATAGAATGAGATAAATGAGGTAGATAAGGGGGTTTATTAAAATTGTTTTTAACATAAAGCCTAATAAAATTAGTCGAAATGCATAATATTGTATAACAAGGCTGCTTGTGAGAAGTAATTGAAGAAGCAGGAATTGATTTTTATTCTCATCAATTACACTTGTTTCATGATGTATGAATATGAATAGGCTATAGGCTCAATCATTAAATTCAACCATTTTAACCATGTTTACAAGGAGTGACTGGTTCAATAATAAGGTAGACGTGCGTCAAGTATATGATGAATGTCATAATAATATCTATAGATAATGACCTGTCCTACTCCTCTGTCCCATTTTGGCCATTTTCAATGAAGTCGATAATGTTTCAAATTCAAAAATCGTCCATATCCCCATGCTCTTCCAGCACGGCACAATACCCGTATACCGATTTTTGACAAAAACGGATTCGTATTCGTAGTGCATATATTAAAAAAAAAGTTTCAAACAATACATTAATCCGCACGTATTAGTATTAGTAGCAATGTCATATAAATGGAGACGTATAAACCTATGCCCATTCTCATTCTCATACACATTTTATGTATATATTTTCATACACATTTAGCTAGTCATTCATCTTTATCTATCTTCTATCCCCGCACGCACACGAGAAACAAAGAACAGCGGCAATCCTCCTGTGATCCTGATCCTATCCTCCTGCAAAAGATGTTGTAAATACTAGGATACTGTATTCTTCTGTATACAAATATTGTACACATCAAGATCAAGGCACGAAAAATACATGATGATTACAGTTTTATAGCTGTTATTGCTGAGTTTTGGTAGGATATCAGATAGTTAGACAAAGTTATATAATATTGCCGACAAGTCCTCCTCCTGCCACTGCACTGTCACTTGTAAATGACATTTTTGTCGTCAGTTTATGTTTATGGTTACATATTTCCATTAAATATTTGTGTTTTAAAAGAACATTGTACATTTTCCCCTGTGATCTGTCAACTCTGGTCATTTTTAATCATGCCCACAAGCAAGAATAGCAGCGTTCCTTCAGCTGACGTCTCAACGGCGTCCACAGAGCCGATAACAGGTGATTTAACGTGCCTAAAACTATCTCCCAGCATCGTCCACGAAGTTGACAATTACCTCTCTCAGCTGAACTGCAAGAAGGAATTGAGGGATGAGGCGGATAACGGGCGAGCAGCGTCGATCCTGTCGGGTCCGGAGGTTTCAAAAGTGATGGAAACCTTTTTTGGCAAGGACAAAAAGGACTTGTCCGTCGACACGAGGACGACATTGAAGAATTTGGCAACGTTTTATAAGGAGCTACTCCAAGTTTCAAAGACAAGCGGCGGCTCCAAGGCGAAGGAAATTTTGAACGAGTTGTTTCACAACCCGGAACATGTTGTCTTTCATCAGTTACTCTGTAATGATCCTAATGATTGGGGCGGGATGTCGTTACCGATACTGCAGGATGCTGCCCGGAAGAAGGTTCTGGTAGAGCAGCTGGAACGGGATATCAAGGAGATTCAGCTGAAAAAGAGAGAACTGTCGAAACACACTGGGTTGGCTAAAAAGGAGCTGGAAGCGTTGAAAACTGCTCACAAAAACCAATTGGATAAGCTGAGTCCTGATAACTGCAGAAGAGTTAAGATTGGCTTGGAATCTTATAAAGCGGAAGCTGATAAGCTGGAGGTAGGGTCATTACAATATTAGTTTACGTACTTAATTGTTGTGGATTTCTATTCATAGTCTTTCCTATTTACTTTACGTATTTAAAAACTTTTACAAATTATAAACATTTGTTTCTCTGTATGACTTATAGGCAGCCATTGCAAGCCACAATTCTGTGCCTTTGGAAGATGTCAATAGATTGTTAGAAGATTATGGAAATTTGAAAATTCGACATGATAAAAGTATAGAAGAGTTGCGACAAATTTCGTTTCAAAATTGCTTGCCTCCTAATTTGGACACGGCGGAAGGAGTTCTGAAGGAGAGGCAATCATATTTGGATGCTTTAGTGGAGCAACTGTCAAACTCACTGGATTTCTCAAGAAACTCAAGGAATTCTTCTTCATTTAATAATTCTGTATTTAGTAGTAGCAAATAGGATATAAGATAAAGTAGTTTTGTGTAAATGATTGCTATTGAAGTTTGTTTTTTGAACGGTTTTCGAGAACATTTTTTGATGAACGACGTATATAACGGTTTTCAATTGTGTCAAGCTTTGAATCAAAAATATTGATATTCATCAGGGCTATTAAATGTTTACATATTTATTGTGAATGATTTTAACAAGCTCTTTATTTTTTGCGATTCGTGTTGTTACGCTTATTTGCTTATATGTAACAACTACCATTTTCATTGTGAACTACGTCAACTAACGATTACTTGTATTATGTACCATTGCTTAATTATTATACGAATTTACTGGCTTTGAAGTTTTAATTATTACCTTCAATACAATCCACATTCAAGAGTTAAGCCACAGTCCACTTTTCACTTTTCCACTTTTCCACTCATGTCACAATGTAACTTGGCAGAAACACTATGACCTATGACTGTTGATCGGAATCGGCGTGGAGTAATTAATAATAAATTAATAGTGAATATTTTGAGTTAAAACTCGTAATAATACCTTATGGGTTCTAAAAATACTAAATGTTATGATTATGATGAAAATACATTTATCACATGAGCATTAATGAGTGTTTCGAAGTTGTTTCGAACCATATACAAACGCCGCAATCTCCGAATTTTTAATGCCGTGCCCGTGCGCTAATGCCTGGCGACTTAGTATTAGTACTGCCTGATGCACAATGCACCTATAATTCCCTAATGTTAAATGCTCATTAGTCATAATAGCATATTGGTGGAACTGGGGTCTCTGAAGTTATCGTTCACGGTGCATGCAATTAATTTCTAGCGTCCACCTAATATGAAAGTAAACACTCTCAGCGTTCACTCGAGTATCCTACAATGAACTGCTTATCGATCTAAACGCTGGTAATAATGTTTAATTATTAATTAAGCTACCTGGACGCCAAATTCACATTAGGTTGGGCGCTGAGGTGGACGCGGACGCTCGCAGGCAGGGCAGACCCTGTGAAGCTGAAGGAAGTGGGGTAACTTGCAGCCCAAAGGATCTACCGGTAAACCAAGATGCGGCTGAAAACACCACTTGTGCGTGTATGTATTTTATTTAGGTGCATTCTGTATTGTTTGCGTGGTTTCTGTATTTTACGTTTTGTACATGTATCAAAAATCCAATCTTGTATGTACATATCTTGTCTTGTGAGATCCGGATCCGTTTTTTACTAGACATTCTGTAAATAAATAGTGGGATTAAATTAAATTCTGTAAATAAGTAATTTGGATTCTAGTGTCTATCATTTGTGAGCTGAACTGTCAACATGACGAATCCGCAAGCATTGAAACGTACTGTGTATGTTGGTAAGTCTATTAGTAAAAGTAAAAAGCTTTTCTTCTTCTACTGGCATTTTTAAATCATTCTATTCATTTGATAGTCCGAAGTTCCAAGTTCCAATGTCACATTTTGTGATTGGAACCCTTTAACTAGTCACTAGTCATGTCATGCTCATGATGATCATGAGCGCTGGAGTGAACAAGATTGTTTGTATCTTTGATTTTGTTTTTACTAAACAGGAGGGCTGGCGGAGGAAGTAGATTTGGAAGTTGTGAAAGCCGCGTTTATCCCGTTCGGAGATGTAATGGATGTTCAAATGCCGTTGGATTATGAAACTCAGAAGCACAGGGGGTTTGCCTTTGTAGAATTTGAAGCCAGTGAAGATGCAGCAGCTGCAATAGATAACATGGTAGGGAGGGTGTACTGCCTCTTGCATTGTTTAATTGTTTAGTGTATCGTAAAGGGATATGAATGACATGAATTGTTATATATTTGTTTATTTATGGCAAAAGTGTGTGAGTGATCATGGAAGACCAGATTTGTTGACAATTTGTTTGCCGTTTTGCTTTTTAGAATGATTCCGAATTGTTTGGGAGAACAATTCGTGTCAATTTAGCAAGACCTATGAAAGTCAAAGATTTTACCACGCGACCTGTTTGGGCTGAAGACACATGGCTAAGACAACACGCTGGAGAGACGTTAGGAGTAGATAAAGATGAAGATGGTGGAGGACCGGGCGAAAATGGCGACGGAGAGGGCGATAAGAAAGACGCGAAACCAGCAGCCAAGGTACTTGTAATTGTATATTTAAGTTAATTTAAGTTAAATGTTATGTGTTATGTTCTTAGTCTTCGTATTGAATGAATTAAACTCAAATGTTTTTAGGAAGTTGTGCCCAGTCCAAATGTTAAAACACCTAAAAATCCTCAAGTTTACTTGGATATTAAAATCGGCAAAACGACCGTTGGGCGAATGTCATTTTTACTCCGTTGTGACATTGTCCCGATAACTTCTGAAAATTTTAGGTGTTTGTGCACTCACGAAAAGGGATTTGGCTATCAAGGATCCACGTTTCATCGTGTTATTCCTGGATTTGTACGTTAACTAATACTTCGCTAGATCATTGATAAAGGCTACAGGGTACGAAATTCCAGGTTTTTTTAGTTTATTCATGCTATGTTCTAGATGGCTCAAGGTGGAGATTTCACAAATCATGATGGGACTGGTGGAAGAAGTATTTATGGGAATAAATTTCAGGATGAAAATTTTACGTTAAGACATTCCGCACCTGGGACACTATCAATGGCAAATTCAGGTAAAACCAAAAACAGTGGATTGTCATCGTGCGTCGACGAATGTGACTGCAAGCACTAACTATTGAAGACCTAAATCTAAACTAAATGATCTAACGTTGTAGTTTTAATCTTTTCCAGGACCTAACTCTAATGGAAGTCAATTCTTTGTTTCGTTTCAACCAACAAACTGGTAATTTGGCTTATCCTTTTCAATCAATCTAGCTTCTAATATTCATATTCGTGATTATGCTAAGTATTGTTTGCTCAATAATTCTCTAGGCTTGATTCAAAGCACGTAGTATTTGGACTGATTGTATCTGGATTAGACATTCTAAAGAAAATTGAGGTAATATTACATTTCTGCATTACTCCTAACACAAAGCACGAAAGCAACATTATTCATTCATCTTTGATTTATCTAGAAATTTGGATCGAAATCTGGAAAAACATCGGAAAAAATCACAGTAACTGCTTGTGGGGAGCTAATTTAATGGGTTTTTATGGGAAGAGGTAGGCAATAGTATGATTAGTTAATTACAGTGTGTTCTAATAACTTATATTTGTGAACTGACAAAAGGTGAAGTATTTTGATATGAAAATATTCCTAATGATTGATATGAAGTAAGTGAAGTAAATATTGAATAAGCTCGCAAGTTTGTTACAGATATATTTTATGTAAATTAATAAACCTTCATGTCTATTTTATCCTGTCCCGTATTATTTATTTCGTCGATTTTCTTATTTCTCATTATTTAATTGATTGGTTTGAAACGAAAGAAATGTCATAATGCAATACTAGTTTTTATCGACATAATTTAACTCACAATTTAATTTTGATAACAATATTTATTTTTATTACTATACAATAATTACCAATATTTATTTGACATTGGCATCTTATGCGGGGTTAGTTATACCTGTGTGGTATCTACTAATCTAGAACACCCTGGTATTTTTGCCGCTTACTGCGCTTTACTCGTTTTGTTTTAGTTACAGGTTTACAGCGGACAACCCTACAAATTTCATTTTTTAAATTCACTTACCTACCTAATACCAATATCATACGTCCGTTATCATACATGTAATACTTGTAATTGTTGAAAGTGAACACTGCACTGTCTGAGCGTGTTCCAGTACTTCCAGTTCTAATATCTAACCTTAGAGTATACATACAAAAAGGTTTGTCACAATGTGTACACGACGAGGGTAGATATATATACTCTAACAAATCCATTCAAATTATCCTTTGACAAACCATTAATTTCGTTCCGCTATAGCATCACACACCTTTGTTAACAAACAAATCACCCTATTGTTAGGTACATAATATATTAAATAACAAATGAAGTTTTTTTTAGCATTTAATGTATCATCAATTTTGTTCGTGTTTAAACAACCAGTGTGTTTCTTCCTTTATATAGAACACCTTTGTTATATATTATCTTCATTTGTTGGTTGGGGCTTCTGTTTCATATATCTAGCGTGTAACACTTGAGGTACTAAACTTCCATTTTTAGGTACTATAAAGATATATATAGTTATCCCATCTACATAATATATATCTTCTTACACTTACCGTTAGTATTTTAACGAAAAACATACATCCGAATATCGTAATCACGACAAAATTACTTTTATTGTACATATAATGGAATTGCTATTTTTAAATTAATGCTTTACATAAATGTCCTCCTTATATTAATAATACATCAAAGCATTTTTTTATAATTTGGATTAATAATAAAAGTATTTCATATCGTTTTTTTGGTTTTCTAATCTTATCAAATATATATTATCATTAGTGATTAGTCAGTAATTAGATCTACTGTGCATAGTTTGAGTTGTAAGTGGAGGTTTTTCTAATATCCCCATAAGTCTTTATAGAAATATATAGCAGGGCAAAAAGGTTTCCTCAGTATTTTGTCTTTTGGTTAAATATTGGGTCTACTGCGAGTTGTACAGTGAATTCCAATCTTTAAACCGTAACACGACGGTAGTAAACCATAGGTATTTCTATCTTACTCCGAATTTTTTAAGTATTATTATAATCAGTATCTGTCGGTACTTAAATATTACGTAACCGGATTATCCTCGAGTAAAAACATGCAAATGAATTTATATTCTATAAGGAAATTCCGGAGCCAGTTCCTGTGAAATTCAAGTCAAATACGCTGACCTGTATACTGATGAATTCCATTCCAGTTGCGCATTGTAAGCGATTTCCGGTTTGATTATGTTCATTATGATCTTTAATTTGCTGATATAGATTTTTCCCCAAAATTTCGATGCAGTTTCTTATAAGCTTGTAGGGTATATAAGCTCACACCGAGCAGTAAGTCAAAATCTTGTGTAATATCTTGTGTCAACAACTTGTTCTTTTCTGATGTCCGGTAAAAGTTTCAAAATTTACAAAAACATAATGCCATTACAAACTGACTTGTGTAAGTATTTAAACGATGCAACGAGATCAGCAAAATATGTAGTACTTTTTAACGAGCGGAAACACCCATACCGACTTACAGAAATTCTTGTCTTAAAGCGAACCTATATGATGATGATATATAGTAATTTACTTTACCTCAAGTGAAACTAGTCTAAAACAGACAGTCGTTGAACCATCTTCGGCATTGCAAAACCTTTTGCTCTACCATAAAATATGTAAATGTGCATTTATGGCAAACAGTGGTTGCATTAGCCTCCCTGCATCTATCCTTGGAATATGTACACGTAAGACCAAGTGGCTTACTTTCCTTAATTATATTACACGATTCAATTATATATTTCCAGGTCGAAGTTATGACAGAGTCGGCATCCGGTTGTCTCCAAGTTTTGCATAAAACTTCAATCAAGCCACATAGTCTAAAACTGTAAGTTTCTCTAACAGTTTTAAAAGTTTTTGAAGACAATAGTTTGCCGACTTTGCCACAACCGCGTCCATGTTTTCCTGTGCGTCCTAAAAGTATATATTTTATACGATCTAGACATACCACTAAACTGCCTCGGTAAATATATCTATATATATCTAAAGTAGCAGGTCCCAGTCAATATGAAAGCTTGTTACTAAAGCTGACCAAGTCTATGGCTAATAGCCTCTCTGTCTCTACGATGAGTTTAGAGTTGTATACCTAAAGTACTTGAACTTCTGCAGGGAAAGAACTTCACAGCGTTTTATGCGACGAGTATCTTTTGACGAGTAAAATCTTAAAACTGAGACATTTTTTTGTGTTTTTAGCAAAATAAAAAATCAAAATTAGCTGAGTTTACCATTACGCTAAAAATCTAGGACTAAACGCGCACCCTACAGGTCGGTACCTATCCTTCCTTATCTTTATGTACAAATTATTTACATCCCGTCGATCCTCCCCAATTCATTTCTTATATCGCATCGTATATGCATCCTCCGTAAAACTTTTTCTCCATTTCATCCAATAATACACATTTCGAGTCTCCATTATTTTCATCCTTTGCTGGATTTTCAATCTGAGTGAAAGTCTCTTTCCAATCTCCAACTCTATCATTATCGTGCTTGGCTCACACGCTCACGTGCTTAAAAAAGTGAAATGAGTAAGGGTCCTTCAGAGGAAAAAGTCGAGCAGGAGCTTTCACCCTCTTTCATTTTGCACCACTTTAAGATACGCTTTTCCGCTTTTTCCTGACAGTTGACAGTGTGAAGAGGCATGCAAGTACCTGCCTGCCACTGTGGAACAATATTCCAGGGAAAGTTAACGCTGGGTTAAAACTATGCAATGAAATAATGAGTTTTCACGTTCTCAGGAGATATTGCGTTACGAGCAGAAAGGGGAGCTATGTATACTAGAAAATCAGACAAGAGTTTTCCACCGCCACTCTCAAGAGCTCTGAGCACTCTGGTTCATAGAAAGCGAAGACCTTGAAGTGAGCGTACTGATGACGACTTTCCCCCACTTTTAATCATAATTGCTGTATATGTTCCCCACTCGGCACGGAGGAAGCAATAAAGCGAAAAGTAGTTTTAAAATTTTGAATTCCTCCGAAAGTGAAAGTGGCTTCCAGCAGTAGGTAAATTAACTTGATACAAAAATGATCGATCTCTACACCTGCCTCCCACTTGAAAGTTTATTTATATATGCAACGAACAAATTCCACGAGTTCCCCATCACCCTGACCCTAATTGAGATGCCTGATGCGTGCAACGAAAACTTTCTTTTCGTGAAATTTAGAAAAGCAGAAAAGATCACGCCATCGTGGGCGACACACCGTGCGACATAAAAGCATTTTGCTATAGGCCGACATGCAACAGGAAATGTGCCACTGTCAAACATACGCATTTTACTCTATCCTGGTGGAAGCATAATGAATTGAGGTGTTTCTTGTAATTCCTGTGTAGTCCATAAAAGCGGTGCCATTAAAAGCATAAAAATTAACACCTTCCAGAACTCATAAAAAAGCGACTTGTTTCGCTCCCTTCTTCCTTAGACGTAGCGGAAAGCAAAGCAACATGGGATTCTGAAAAAATGTTATGCTATATACACATCAACCACTTGTACACCTGCCTGCAGCATGCCGGTATACTCTGCAATTTCCAGACGGAAGAAACTCGTGGAATTTAAAAGCTTTTCTGCTCAAATTCTACGCATACGCATAATAGAAATTTTTTCTTTCAAGCATTATACATTTTGCTTGATTAAAATGAAGCGTATATGCAGCAAGCATTTCAGCTTTATTTCGGTTGGGAATACGGTGCACTGTTTTTATATATTTTTTTTGTAGTTTTCTGGTTTTCCTCATCCACTTTGTAATTTCTGGCTTCGTTAATGATCATAGTGACAAAAGTTTTATTTGGGTTGAGTGCCGAGCGTGTGCGCGTACCAAAGTATAATTTGTTGAAGGTGGAACTTTGTCTCTACCACTTTTCCCGAGAAAGTCGTTTACCTACTTTTGTCTTCGGGCAATTTCATATTTTCAATTTTCAAGCGACAAATACAAAGGTGCGTGAGGTAGGGAAATGTAGGGAGTTACCTATATCTACAGCTCCTGTAAGTATTTTGCTCATCTCAAATTCCCATTCGTATGCCATGTGATTTTCCATTTTCTCGTAAAAATTCTAACTTGTTTGTGTTTTGTTTTACGATGCCCCGTTGTGCATTCAGTCCCAGAATGGTTGTAAGTAACAATGAAGCAAAACGCAATAAGGTAGCTGATGAAATTGATTCGCTCATTCCGGGGAAAAAGAAAGTTCATGGGGAAAGTTTTTATATTCTAAAATGTACTCCAATTCAAATAGGTTGAAATGAAGGTGAAATAGGATGAAGGTGTTACTGCCACTCTTCGGTTATGTGACGAAACGAAAGATTTTAGAATTAACAAATACAGAGGTTCGAGATAAGCGTTCTTACAAAATAAGACATAAAAGGTATGGTTTACAATTCCCAATATTATAGAAATCTTATATCAATCTAAAAATTCGAGTTATTAACACACAAAAAACAATCATATAACGGTAACATACTGGTGCGCTTTAATTGTTTTTATAAAAGAAATCCCCGGCTGAACTTATGGTTTGAGGAAATTGTTCATATAATCTTGTATCTAAACGTACTCGTCCGCTTCTCCATAACGCCTTTAATCCAACTTATTGTCAGTTAGTTTCATGTATTTCTAGCGAATTAAGTAATTTTTGGGAAAACAACTCGAAAAGCCAAAAGCTCTACCGCCACATACGGACCAACCACTCCGTGTCCTGTGAAATCGTAAAGTGATGAAATTAAGTAAATTGAAAAGTTGTTTTAAGAAAACAAAGTTTTCAACCTACTTTTCTCCTTTACTTCCCCCCACAGAGTGACTTTTCTCCCCACAAAAAATAGAGTTCCGGATTTTCCAGCAGTATTTGTCTTTCTCCAGTTTATCCACCCGCGAGAGCTAGGTCTCATCGGTTATTATTACTTTAACTGCTTTCCACTGTCATGAGGGTTGTCGTTCCAGAAAAAACAGACTTTTCCTTGATAATACCATCTCACACCGCATATTTCACGACTCACAAGTCTGACTGACACCATCCCTATTATCGTCATCCTTCCCTCTGATGAAAGTGATAAAAGCCACAGAAAGCGTAAACTCGAGGAAAAAAACTTGGTTACAACCACCGGGATAGAATCATCATCATGACGCATTTGTCCTTATTACATTTGAGCTACGTCGTGAGCACACACAAACTAAAAAGTTACTTCAATCCCCCTTTCAGTCGAAGGCATACCCTTATAACTTTGGAGTGAAAACAGTGTCTGAATATGCCCAACAAGCGCATGAGCTATATTTGAAAATTTATGTGTCAGCTAGTTTTATCGGTAATCCACCGACTCGGGAAATCCTCCCACATTTTCCATCTCATAAGGATAGGCCACAGGTGCATGTTTACTGGCAACAGTGGCGCTCATATTACATGACAGAGCAATATCTAGGCTCGCAAATCAACCTACTTGTCCCTTCAAGGAGACTACGATGCGCCAAGCCAACTCAAAAATAACCACACGTGTCTCAAATGGGGGACGAGACGTCGGGGATCACATTCTGATAACAAAATGGTAAGATGCGTTTAAAGCACGGTTTATACGTATATTTTTTTTTAATTTTTCAAAACTGTGGCTAACTGTTGCGTTTTGCAAGGATCTGATCTATAGGTATACATATACATATATGCTATCTCAAGGATGGGAATTCCCAAGGCCTTTCACTTCACTCACCTCTCATGATCATGCTTGCTCCCTGTATTGCTCGTTGTTGTACAGCGAACTTTTGTGTCAGAAAATGGAAAATGGAAGATGGGAGAAAATGAAAGGGGAAACCGCAACTGTGAAATACTAAAAATGGATATTAGCTCTCGAAACGTTGGGCTCGATGAGTCTGCTTTCGCATGTTCCACACTCCTTGTTGTAAGTTAACTTTGCTTTGGTCTGCTGGGAGTTGGGATAAAAGGGAGGGCAACCTTCACGCATTAAACACAATTGAGTTCATTGGAATCTGGCTGAAATTAATTTGGAAGGTCTAAAAAGTGTGGGGGTGTCACAACAAGAAAGTCCCTAGTACTCATAATCGTGTACCTATATTATGTACTACAACTACAACAGATTCTACATTTTTTTGACAAAAATATATTCACTTTGTATTCTTTCAACTCCCAATCCTCTGGCTAAAATATGTACATCTACAACATTAAAAACATGTTTTTTGTTCTGAACCTACATAATATACCTAACTAAATATATACAACGTTCAACGTATAGTGCTACGTGACTAATAATTTTACATGGAAAATAGTATTTTTTTACAGACATCACGATACAGACACAAACACTGACAGTGACTAACAAGACAAAGACACTGAATGATACACGGATATCAACACACACTTTACAAATTTATCAGATCTTCTGAGATCCGATCCTATCGAAAAATGTACAGACTGCTCATGTAATGCCTTTTATATGAACTACATGTCAGGATTTGATTGTCTCGCAATATACTTTGTTGCAAGTTTTGGTGCTCACTAGTGGAGTACTTGAGTGGTAAAAAATACTTAATTAATTAATATATATTTGATTTGTTAGTAAGATTAGTTTTACCATCTACTTAATTACACCTACGCAAAACAAAATTTGCACTAAATACCTATAAATGTTATGTACCTTGTGATGTGCTCTCCTTTCTCCTTCGCTAATAACAGTTAAATCTACTCATACGCATAAATTGTTAACGTTATTATGTACAATCCATTTTTGATCACAATTACACCTTGATGATGGCTTTTGACTTTGTTTTTATTTATCATACTCATAAAAATAGTTTTAACTTGGAGTACACACCTACCTAATCTATTCCTCGCTGCCTACTTGTTACTTCTTATACTTCCTATATAGGCTAAACTACCTATATACTATTTGATATGTAGTTACTTTGTTATTTATCCTAATCAAACATCCTGTGTCAACTTTAGTTTTCTCAGATTTCTATTTTGGCAAAAATAAATCAAAGCCACTTCCAGCAAATTGGATTAAGTAAGCTAAAATTTGGGATTGGCTAATATCTACTACTCGTTAACCTTTGAGTTTCTACTGGTGTCAACATCCTAGCCAAAAGCAAATCTTTGTAACTAAACAAAACTTTTACGACTTGGGCTCACCTTTCCCTTTCAAGTGGGTGTAGCAAAAGAGTAAAAACTAGATTAGAAACGACGATCAGTTCGATTATTCTCTCCTACACACTTGTCATTCATTCCATTGCACAAATATATACAGTGGTATATATATTCTTCTATTTTCTACCCACCAGTTTAAATACCTATAACATGAAGATATACGACGTAAACACTAAACTTCACTATACCTCTTCCTACTGAAACTTTACGTAATAATCTCAAGTAGCTTAGGTAAGTTTACTTTTTATGTACAGCTAGGTGAATAGGTACATTTCGAAAATCTTGAGTGAAAACCAGAGTTTTAGAGAGCCATTATCCCTGTTTGAGTGCGCGGGGTAAATATAAGCTTCGTATTGAAACCCACCAGAGCTTCATTCCAAACGGCGGATAATGATACGGTAACGGTAACAAAATATCAAATATTCCATTTCTGACACAAAAAGAGAGGATATTTCTGAAGAGTAAGCAAATACAGTCCATTTACGCCCATTGTCTTCAAAGTGAAGTTCATTCACTCAAATTCCGAGAACATTTCTATCCAGTTTGTTTGCAGTCCATGATTACATTACAAAACGGTATAATGAGCAACAAAAAGCTGCTTAATTATACTTTGTAAATAGACTCCTTTTATATTGTGCACGCGCTCCAGGGTATCATCTCCTCAAATGATTTAATGAGGGATTCAATTTCACGAAAAGTGTATTCCATTATTAGGTTCTACGCTTCAGAGATGTGTGCTGCGAATAGAGAACAAAACAAAAATAAACTCGTTTTGTGACTAGACTAGAAGAGAGGATATTTTACTATGTATTTGATTTTCAATTCTAAATAACCGCAGTAGCTTTTCAGTGATAGCCTACTCCCCGTGTCAAAGCATTTGAAATATTTTTCGTGACCTTTGGCACCTGTACCTTTCA
>JAANSN010001060.1:0-39366 GCA_036850665.1 Dicranocentrus wangi | reverse complement strand
CAGTCTATTGTTCCGCCACGCAAAACGTTAATGCACTTGTTTCAAAGGGATTCACATCAAAAAGATGTTGCTAGTCATTTGTTTGGTATTTATATGTATTTTTCATTTCAAATATATGTTAGTGCACATCAAATCAGCCAATACAAGTAGCATCATGTTTGTAATGATTAAAATGGCACTACTAGTAGTGCCGAAATAGCACAAATAGTTCCGAAGAAACTCGCGTGCAGAGTGCAGAGATTATGTACATCTTGTTTGAATTTTAGATTCATGGTTTAGTCTCTGATGCAAGGCCAGGAAACATTTGTATTTTTGTGGAAGTAATAACGCGACATGTACATGCATAGGTAGGTAGGTATATTTGATCAAGATCTACGAATCCAGGATTTATGATTGAGCATCTACGCACTTGACACAGAAGAGTAATTTCACCATCTCGGTGTGGTTTATTGTCACCATATAATTGGTATTTACATTGCTACCATAAACATAATTTACCATGTGTATTTTCAGTAGTATATAGCCAAACTACCTGAAATTGCAGATGCTCAACCAAATACGTCACCTATAGCATATCATGTCTGATAAGTTAACCCAATGGTTTCAGGTTTGCTACAATTTCTCATCAAAATATTCAACGAGGAAATTGATTAAGTACCAATGTGCTATTATTATTTATACGTGATTTCAAAATGCAGCTTAATATTATGTAGTGTATGAGGGTGAGCTATTGTGAACACATCGCAAAAACTTTGCATGCACATCATGGCAAAAGATCTACTAGAGAAACTGAATATCACAGTTTTGCAATAGATATACTACAGTGTTACTGTATGTATCGATGCTTTTAGCTGATGTAAACCGTTTATAACGTCGTTCATTTAACTCTGGAGAATCGAGGGAGTCAGAAATGACACAATAAGAAGCCATTAATAGGCATCAATAATAACCTAGTTTCTGTTTCTGTTAAAGTTTCTCCACGAACGAAACGGAGCGGAGACAAGAAATACCTATATGCACAATACGAATACGGCATCCTCAATCCTCCATGTCACTCCTCTTCTCCCTCTCCTCCTTTCTGTCCTTGGTTATTATCAATTTGATCATTTCTGCAACATCTTTCTTCGTAGCACATTCATACACCATACCATATACCACATATGTACCACTAGCGAAATCCTATACTACAACTACAAGTCTACAACTAATTCTAAAACACAGATATTCTACTTATATAGTACAGGGAAAAGGGAAACCCAAATACGAGCTCATGTCTGTCTGTGTGAAGTCTGTGTCTGTATTATCCATAATATGAATGATTCAACCTAACCCAACACCTAACAACCAAGTAATATGTTGTTTTAGTCCATCTGCAGTGCACAGCTGTGGATTGTGGATGGGAGACAGCAGAGCTGATGGGGGAGACGATACAGCGTATTAGCAAATTGGCTAAAAATTTGTGTTGTTTAATACTATCCCGTGGCGTGAGTGAGCTGGCCTGCGAACTTATTGTTATTTGTTTTTAAAAGATTTAATAAAGCGATAAAAACGACATATTATATACTTAAAGGACGCATTTTTTACTTGTAAAAATTTATGTGCGGATTTGAAGTTTTTACGATAAATGCAAAAGCATACAGTCAGGATTTACTCAGACTTTAGAAATCCAGAATGTATACAGGAAGGCAGGAACAAGTGTGTCAGTAATATGTTGAATGCAAATATTTTAATTAAAATTATTACATGATATTGATTGATGACACCTTGATTATAATACAATTTGAACCAAGTTTAAACTCCCAGCCGAACGACTCATCATCACTTCACTCACTTATCAGTCACTCACCCATGATGCACCATTAATTATATCTTATATCCATAAAATTGCTGGACAAAAGTGGACAACTAGTTTTATAACTGGAGCATTGAAGTTGGTATTAAAGAAAGCCAGGTGAGAACAAGACCTTGAGCCTCCATTAAACACAAAATATTATGTATTTTACATTTTACTACGCGTGACTCGTCACAGTGGCCACGCCACAACAGCCACCCGTGTGCCGTGGCATAAATTATTGCATGCTGATTGTGGTGTATGATGTATGCGTTTTTTTGTAGATCTGATTTATCTGATGTGAAGGAAGAAGTATGATTTAAGGGGATTAACCAGAAGGGACACGTCCGGAATAATCCGGAAAGTCTTTAACATGCCATCCCATGTTCAAGGATAAGTTAATGAAAAACGACTTTGCTGTGTGACAGGGTGACGGACACGTGAGATTAACTGTTAATTTCTTCAGTAGGTGATTCAGATTGTGGACACTGGAAAGATGGCGACGACTACGGAGCAAGTGTTGCAAGAGTCGCAGTCACAAATATCGCCTAAAATTATTATCCTTATAATTTCCTCACTTTTCCTTTTAGTTATAATATATCCGTGGATAATTGCTGTCACAATAGTCTCCTTTGCGATTGGCTTCTCATCGCTGGAGTTTGTGGACAAATTTGTTAAATCCTCGATCTCAACAGGACGCTTTGGAACACGAATCCAAAACTATTTAAAAGACTCTATTAACATTAATAGTGATACATCATTACCGAGGAATGTTATCACACAAGTTACAGCAGATCCTCTCCGTGATTATCTGGAAGAGTCGCAAACGCTAGAAGCTCAACAAAAAATAGTGCAAAATCATCAAACTCCTATAGTCCCACATGCACTTGCTGTTACAACGAAAATTTCGACTAACAACTGCAATAATAAGTCATCCCTTGAAGTACTAAATAAACTTTCTGACTCTCCAAAGACCTTGTCGGTACCTTCCTCTCGACGAGTTAGTGAAGACATTCCAATTTTGGTTGGCGTAACCCATGGGGGTTTGACGCAGCAGAAGTGGGAAAGCAGTAGCAAAACCCCTTCGCCAAGCAGATCATCAACGGCAGCTTCAACTCCATCCCCGTCACTGGCGTTAAGTCCGGAAATAGCTGCTTTGAAGATTGATCAAGACTTCAAAGTTGATGCTCGTGTTGACAATGCGTTTGGCAAGTTGTGCACAAACATTATGAATTATTACATTAGTCCTTCGTGGGCACCTTACGAAACTCGCAAACAACTCAGGTTGAGTTTCAAACAATTGCTCACCTCAGTTGCAGAAGCATTCTACAGGAAACTGATTCGACACGAAACTAATTCTCCTGTTAAGCTCGCTCAACAAAAACTCATTCCATTGCTGCTGCATTATGTAGATAAAATATTAACGCGTGGACTGACCTCTGAATCACCTATTATTCCTAAGGATAGTAAGAGGCGTTTAATTCTCAAAATTCGAAAGTTTTGTCGTCAAATTTTCGAAAAGTATTTGAAAAAGGATGACCGAAACTGCAAACTGTGGATGGAACTTTGCATAGCCGTTTTGGCAGACGGTGTGCTTGTGAACGTGATGAATTTGGGGAAGGATAAATTACCCGAGTTATTAGAAGAACTCATAAAAAGATTCAAAGCCTCTCATGGAATAAAGGCTCGTAGTAATTTACAAACAGATCTGAATTTGAACGATGAGATGCATCATGTTGTGGATCCCCCGCTCGGGAATTTCAAGGAACAAACATTATCTGCGTCAAGTGAAGACCCTAAAATCTCAAATGAATGTTCTGATGTATGTCCAGACAAGGTTGCGTTTCTTCTGGACAGTTTCTTAGATCCTCCATTTAACCTGGAGAAGCCTGATCCAATTGTTTCAAGATGGCGTCCTACCATAAAAGACATCGTGTCTGAAACAGATCTCTTGTACCCTCTAATCCAGTATATGAAGCATGTTGGGGGTCAGCAGTCGTTGGCTTATTTGCAAGGTGTATTGGACGACTTCCCTGGAGAAGGGGATCCATATTGCAGGAGAATTTTAGAACTAGAATATCTACCCGGGTTTTGCCGTTCTAGTTTATTGCTGGAGACCATGGGACTGAGTGGGGTAGAAATGGCAATGGAAGTAGGTACTGATGCAACGATGAGGTAAGCACCAAACTTATAATTACTAAACGGATCAAGTTGAATTTATCTTAATTGGATTTTGAATTTTAAAATGATGATAGGAGAAATAGTGGACATACGCGTTCTGCTTCGTATGGTGGACCGAGTTCAAGTTTCCGTGAATTCTTGAAGATTGAACAAGGCATAGTCGATGGTTTACCATTAACTGAAAGTAGCTCTCAAAATCCTCCTGTCGAACAAACTGGGGGTATTATGTTACCTGGAGCTGGTCCTGTTGAGCCTAGCCTGGCCTTCAAGAGACGCCCACATCTTGAAATGTTCATTGCCAAGTTCATCAAGTCAACTACGAAATCGTGGAAGCAGTATTATGACCCGCTTGGGGATGTGTATGAGCCTGCAAAAAGAATGGGAATTGATTCGAAATCGTATGAAGAGTGGGATCATCCTGAAGTAAATTCAAGAGTGGTAATTGAAGCCTCAAATGTGGACTTATATAATAGTGTGATCGACATTGGTAATTTTGATAACAAATATAAATGTTATGCAGATACCAAGTGGCAATTGTCATTAACTTTAACGCATAATTTTTTTCTTGCAGTGGCATCTTTAATACGCGACAGTCCGCTTGGTGGTCCATTTTTGACTGGACTCGCTAATTTCTTAAAACCATATTTAATGCCTGTCTTTGAGGATCAGTTAGAGAGTAATTTAAGAGAAGTCCTCTCCGTCGACCTGCTAGTATCCGTAGTTAATCTGATTGCTGATGTATTTGAAGAATCTCCCGACGAAACTATATATAATGATAATGATACCGATGAAATCGATCTGGAGACGGCTAAACCGGCAACAGCTCATGTAACTTCTCACAATAGTCACAATACATCCCAAGAAGAAGATAGTCATCATCTGCATAGTACATCGTGCACCACATGTGATCAAAATTTCAAATCTTGTATCCAGTCATTCCTGATTACTCTGGTGGAAAGTTTCACGTCGAAAATGATTGATCTTGAGTATTTTATTAAATGCTTTAGTAAAAATAGAGAGTATATTTTTTTGTTTTTTGTAGATCTTCTGGACGTACTTATCTCTGAGATTGTCGAAAAATAGCAGAGTTTGTTTATATGTTCATTGAAGTTCACATTATTATGATGCCTGTTTTTGTTAAACTGATTATTATCATTATCCTGAATGTGGATGGTGGTTACATATATTATGATATGTAAAATGTAATTAAAGCTTTTGTCACGAAAATGTTTTATTTTCATTTCTTTACAAAAAGTTGATTCATTTTTATTTGAATGCCACATATTCGAGCAGTTAGCCATTCGATTCTGTGGTGTGCCGTATTGCTACTCTATTCTCAGCAGTTCAGCACATTCTCATCAGTGAAAGTGATTAGGGCGTCTTCGACAAGACACACCATGCTTGTTACCATTAGTTAGGCATCTTCCGATGCAATGCGATACATTAGACTGTGCATAAACTGTTTTATTCTGACCCCATTCTTCATTATTAAGTACAGTACAAAAATAGCAACTAAAAATTCGCAAATGTATTGGAATATGAATCAAAGGATGACATAATTAACGTAGTTCGATTTGTCACCCAGTCAAATTCGGACGGACAAAGTAAAAGTGTTAACATTCCATCTACACTTACTCAGTAAAACTTACGACATAACGGTCATGGTTAGAACATGATCTTTGAAACAGCAACTAATATTCATTCGAGGATACAGTGGATACGCTGATAACAACGTTGTTGTTGCTAATATAATTCATAGATTAAGAAAGTTGTGACTTGGAAGTGGAAACAGTACACGCGACACACGCAAAGCAAGTGCTAGTCAAAAATCAAAAACAGGGTATTTCCTCCTCCTTCCCCTGCTACCATAAAACATTTAAACGTACAAGTACAACCGACTGATTATTAAAAGTATAAAAGTTAACGCAATATAAAATGGCATTTTGATATAATACTTACACCTTTCTAGAGTATACAGGAAACCTTGTATAATCAAGACTGCTGTCTGCTAAAATTTACACCGAAAACTTTGCCATCATTACACCCACTGAATTAACATCGTCTTCACTGGACGAATGATCTGAAATATTATCTAACATTCTTGCTATGTTACGTGGACGTTTACCAACTCCACCTCCACTTGAGGATGGAGACGTTGATGTTATAGTTTTGATGGTGGACGGGCTCTTCACAAGGGATGGCGAATAAGCTAGTATTGGGGAGGAACGCCCGTCTGAGATTCGAGGAAAACTTTGACGCACTGATTGAACTGGCTCCGGAGTTATTTTACCAGCGGATTCCTCATCGTCACGAGATGTAATATCAATATCATCATGGTCTAGCAGTTCTGAAATGGGAGAAATATTTCCAAAATCTCTTCTAACTTTCAGCGGGGATGGAGGCAACTCCAACTCTGGCTCTGCTGGTTTCTGATTAACCGACACTGGAGAGCACGGGCTCCGACTATTTCTTTTGCCTAGGGTCCCATCGTCAATCAATTCATCAATCTCCTCAACAACAACGTCAGAACAATTTTCCACCTCCTGACACGTCACGTCTGTGTCAATATCCATAGTGGAACTGTTGTAAGCTGGATTAATTTAACGTCAGAAAGTCAGTGTTCTGAAAAACCGTCTGGAGAACAGAAGGACCTGTACCATACCACACAATGCACAAGAGAATTAATATACGATCAATGATGCATCTGCCATAATTAATTACTCACTCTTCTTCCTTCACTTACAAGCAACGGGAAATGGAATGATAATGATAGACGAGTGACAAGTTCGGTCGGGCGGGATGACACGCGAGGAAATTATATACGATCACCGTCCTAAATTATTAGAATGCCTAAAATAAAGACAAAACAAACAAGCATTAATCCCAAAAATCTGACTGATTGTGTGTGTGGTGTGTGCACTTTTTAATAGATATTATTCAATATTACAAAAATGTTAACAAAATGCTTTCATCTTTACAACAATCACTTTCAACTTTGTTTAAAAAAAATCACCTACGAAAGTGGGAAACGGAGGACTTACCATCAAACAAACCATAAATCAGCAACATAAAAAATTAATACGTGCACAAAAATAGTTTTACATGTTAAGTTCCTGATGATCACTGGTAGTGTAGCAGTGCACAGAGGTGCATCGGCATGTCACACGCACAATTCACAATCATTAATAATTTTGTCACAGGAAGTATGCAGTACGTTTACTTGCCTGCCAGCGTCTTTGAAAAATGATAAAATGCTACTATATAGTTATTATCCATCCAAAATGCACTTTTTTTCAAAACATCTTTCCTGTAATTTCTATTCTCACGATTAGTTGACGTCGTTTTGAACCAAGGCGCAACAACTATTAAAAGCCGTATTAAATCCGGTTTATATTATTCAGTGACGCGTGACGTGACGTGTGTCGTGTGTCCGTATAAAATCTGTTGCAATTGCAATTGTTGCAAACATCAACAATGACGGAATGAAGGAATGAAGTAGTATAGACAAATGAATGACAAAAAATAGATATGTATGTATCTACATACTTTTTCTTGAGGTACTACTTTACTTGTGTTCTTGTGTATGGTGGAGTAGAAAATAGAACTCACACGCGCCGGCTCCAGCCGCTCAATGACGAGAGGGGCCAACGTTTGTCTACCACAATATCTATCTTTTGTATTTGGGTTTCATTCCGCACGCACTACACATCTCGATCATCAAAATCATCATCATCATCATCACTATCATCAGTTATGTATGTAGTAATGTAGTAGTAAGTAGGTGCGTAAGGTACTCATTTTAGCATAGTATGAGGAGGGGGAGTAGGTATTTGGTGCGTTTTTAGCTATAGATATAATGCTAAAAGTCCAGATGCAATTGCAGGATTGATATTATTATTATTATGCGGTTGCGGTATTGTGTATCGGCATATTCGGCATTTTTTGTCCGTCATTCATTTTCACTCCAAAAAATAAAGTTCAAATCCGCAGTTTTTTTTTCTAGTTTTCATGTAAATACCAAGGGAAAACCACTAGGTTTTATGAATCGGATGCTGGTTTCCAGACACTTTGTTTCTCCTTGTGCATGACTGAAAGTGGAAGGAAACTGACATATTACATTAGTACCGTAATGTAAATGTAATGTCTACTTTGCTTGTGTTACTACCTCTTCTCTTATACACGGATCTTCTCTGTGTTACACTCTTGGATATTATGTTCCTTCAAGAAGAGTTTGTCCAAGTTAACAATTGCATATAAGGTATTTAGTGGATCTTGCTCATTTGCTAATGTATCCAAACAGATTAGAACTGCGTATAAAATGTAATGTTGAGCCGGAGCGGTATTAGTAAGAATGCTTCAATACATTATGTAACCGGTCAAAAGGTTACATTCCTTCCAATTCTTTTCAATTCTATATTTAAGTTGCTTGTCATGTATCAGACTGACAGGCTGGATGATATTTTATTTGGGCGTGGTGGTGGAGGTGGAAGGTGGTTGGGTTCGAATGTCTAACTTTTACTAAGTGCGAGTGGAGATGGCTCATGGCTGCCCTGCCAGTCGGGATGGGCTAATACATCATCTGCGCTGGTACTTACAGTTAGTACTTTTTACATTTAGACTGGATCCCGGTTTCGTAAGTTTATTTCTCCCGGATCCAACCTAGCGTAGCGTCGAGGCTGATTAACGCAAGCATTTTTCAACTTTATATGCATTAGAATGCGTATGAAAGGTAGATAGGCGTGTGAAATGAATGATAGATACTAGTAGTAGGAAGTAGGAGTAGTAGGAATTCCAATTTCACACAATAAGCTTTCATTTCGTTAGTGCACAGATAAGAAATTGTTGCTGGTTAATTAGAAGAAATAGTCAACTCAAATCGTAGAAACAAAGAAAACAACGTTTATTAAAGAAATTAAAGAAAAAGAAATTATGCAAAAATCAGTTTAATCATCGATCAAGGATGTATAACTTAATACAGATTTGATTCCCAGGTTGGATTTGCAAATGGAAACGTGCAATTGGACTTTGATTTCACTTTTTCACCATTTCTGCAATATCTGATTCGCATTGTTTGACCCTGAGCCATTTCTCAAAGCGAACAAACTTGGTCCATCATCAGTTCCAATTTCGAATGTACGTCATTTGGGAATAACTGACGTAGGGTATATGTTAAAAAGATTAAATACTGTAGTTGGTAGCATTTAACCTTTGTTTATAAATCAAACTGAATCAAAGTTGAGCCAAAAATGAGCCATTCGCTCAATTTCACTACATACTCTTTTGACTGCTGTATGGTTTTTAATGACGCATAATATATATTTTGAATTTCAAATGCAAAACAAGTAGGGATTGTACACAGACACGAGCACCGCAACGATTTATTTTTCACGACGACGACAAACATTCCAATTTCTTAAATCTTCCATAATAGAGTCTTGGAAATTTAACTTCAAAACAAGTAGGGATTGTACACAGACACGAGCACCGCAACGATTTATTTTTCACGACGACGACAAACATTCCAATTTCTTAAATCTTCCATAATAGAGTCTTGGAAAAACTTTTGCTAAGCTAAAACCTTCGATCCTATCCCCAGCAGAGGACTACTACTATTGTTGTCTAAAAACTCAGTAAATTAAATCTAAAAAGAATATCCAGAATTATGGGTCGATTGATCATGCAGTTACAGTTACAAACATACGTATTGTATTGTTCCTTCGTTTTAGACTATGTCAAGTTTACCTATCATCGTCAATCTATAAAATGTGTTGCTACATTATTGTTATTATATACTGTAGTTTTGTTCACAAAATCAGCTATGCAATGCAGCTGTAAATTAGATCATTTTTTACTATCTTGCAAAGTTTGAAGGAATTCATGTTAGATGTATGTCGTGGCGAGGTTGTCAATGAGTAGAGTAGAGGGGCAAAAATTACTGCATACATATCAAATCAGAAACACGTTATAGACAGGTAGGTAGCTTTGGCCGTCATTATTACACACACTACACAGTATATAGTATGGCCTTCCTTTAAGGAAAATTGGGAGTTTCCTGACCTGTTTATTTGAAGAGTTGTATATATAATCAAAAGAGGATTGATATATGTATCAACAACGCCTGCATAATATTCAACTTACTCTTGAGGAATGCAACTTTCATTGATGACAAACCATCTCACGCACACCCAATTCGTTTGTCATCCAAATAATAAGCAGAAACAAATGCATAAAGACACCGTTTCTTTCGCTATATTTTACTCGCTTTAACTCTTTTGAATCGAATGCACCACGAGCCTATGATCAAAGATTATTATAGGATGCGATGTGGTTGCTGACAGGATAAACGTGTAAATAAGGCAAATGGCACCTGTCGCTTTTCCGTTTTCATACCAATTGGCCTATTATATAAATATAATAAGCGAAGTCATTCTCTCCGTCTATTATGTTGGGGTAAATTATTATAGGGATTATAAATATTATCTAGCTCCCCTAAATATGAAGTATGGATGATGCAACGCAAAATCGTGCATATTTTATCTTTGCAAGCTGCACTGATTTGTTCCCTTGTGCTTGTGTCTGTCTGTGTGAATGTGTGCACAATGCCACTGCCAAACTAAATCAACATCGTTGGGCATTTGACATGCATGAGCAAACAATTCTATAAAAGAAAAGAGTAAAAGAATATATAGAGAGATTACCTATTTAAGTACTAGGTACTTACTTGCTATGTTATCTCCTATCTGCACTCTGCCTTATGTACGTATTTGTAGTTATTACTCGATTCGCAACCGGTCAGATTTGGATGCAACGCGGTGTTTAAAAATGAGAATCTGAAATGCAATACGGCAAAGTTTTTTTTTCTAATTGACAATGTAATTGGGTGTTCCTAATTGTTTGGCTTAGTTTTGTTTGCAGTGCAGCATTTAAAAAAACACCATTGAATTATTTGCAATACTGAAGTGGATTTCAAGTTCATGGTAAATTATATTATGCATGTTAATGACATGATTAACTAGACACATAACATTATGAAAATTTTGTGAAATGCCCAGTTTGCTCTTTGCTCTAGTTTGAAAATTTCCTTACAAGATTTACTCCTAGCTGCACACACTTTCCTTGATTGATATTATTGATATTGATGACATAATGCACGATACCCCACAAGTCAGTACCTTTGCCTTTTGCTGTTACTTACTTATTTGCATATTAAATTATTGAAAAACTTTTCCTATAGTAAATGATGATGATGATGATGATTGTGTTCCTTCGTGTGCTAAGATTCAGCAGAGCTGTAAAATGTGCGCGCGGACAAGTATGCAATATTAGCGTAAGTATAACGGTAATAAATTATGACAATGCTGCCACTGGCTTTTCCAAAAGGGACACACGGAATAATGCTATATACGTGCATAGGTGTTCTATATATTATGATAAAGTAAAAGTGCAGTTTGAGAGTGGTAGCAATATGCAGTTCAAATTTTAACCGTGTATGATGATAAATGTGGGCATACTTTTACTATAAATACAATTGAAGCCTTTCCAAAAGTATTCAGTGTTCAGCGGTCTTCAACCGAGTGAATTACAAAGCTATACAACAACTAAAAATTTCTCTGGTAAAATATAAAACCATCAAAATGAACAAGGTAAATAGTATATTATTATATATTCATACCTATTCTCACTTATTATATACATTAAATATATATTTGTAACATGTTTTAAAATTTGCTCAATCACAGTTCCTCGCCATCCTTGCTATCGCCAGTTGTGCCGCTGCCGCACCAGGAGCCCCAATTGCCTATGGAGGTTTTGCTGCTCCAGCCTACGCTGCTGCTCCAGTCGTCGCCAAGACCGTTGCTGCCGAGCCTTATGACCCTCATCCACAATACAACTACGGATACTCCGTTTCCGATGGCTTGACTGGAGACTCCAAGACTGCCACTGAAACCCGTGATGGAGATGTTGTTCAAGGCCAATACTCCCTTGTTGAGCCTGATGGTGCCGTCCGTACCGTTACCTACACCGCTGATCCAGTCAACTGGATTCAACGCCGTCGTTGACCGTTCTGCCCCAGCCGTTGCTGCTGTCGCTAAGACCGTAGCCCCAGTAAGTGACACATCTATTTATCTGGATTTGAGTTCAAGATGGCTTTTTCCAAGTAGCAATTCTTATTTACTTTGATCTCATTTGTCTTAGGTTGCCCATGCCGGAATTGGTTATGCTCACGCTCCAGTCGGTGTCCGTGCCGGACTCGGTTACGCCGGAGTTGCTGGCCCAGCCTACTATGGTTAAATATTTTAGAGTTCTGCATTAATTATTGTTAATTGTTGTCTAAAATTGTGGCGTGCCACATTATCTTGTTGTGCAATAGGGGTGACTGAATATTTATGCGTAATAGGAATTTGGAATGTAAAATTTTAAGTTATTTGATGTTGATTTTATTGATTGAGTTACATATTGGAAATTGTTTATTTATATATGGAACTATTAGGACAAAAGCTTTTGGGAAAAATGAATGCCCCATAAGCATAAATAAAAACATTATTTGTTTCTAAACATTCTTGTAATCTGGCAGAGATAATTATTATAGATGCAGTTGTCCTCGTCAAACATTTTGAGGGACTGGGACTAGAGTACTTGTAATCTTTACTCATACTCACTCACATCAGTGGTATGCCGACTGCAATTAACATATTATTGCCTTATAAGAATGAGTAATCCAAGAACCGGAACCAACCAGTTGTACCTAACCCTATGTTATTCAATCTCATAATATCTTCAAAAATTCTAGAAGACTGTCAAGGAAGATCTTCCTATTGGCTATGCCAAAAACATGCACTATAACCTAACCTATATACATATAACCCATCTGTGATTTTTGTAACTATAAATAATCACAGTAGTTCATAAAAGGCGACTGCTTTTAATATTATATAATAAACTACTTTAATTTGCATTGAGTTTATTCTTGATACCTGATACAGCACACAATAGGCTGGGCTAGTGCACAAGCATTGAGCTAATTCTTGTTATCAATAATCTTCAGCAAATTTCAGTTTCACGAGACTTATGTTATGGTATGCTTAATGCTATTTATCGCCAATTATTACTATTCTGATCTGATTGTATGAATAACTAGCTCCATGTACCACCAGTGCCACTGTCTTGTTGCTGCAACTGCAACTTGTTACTGCTACTCTAAATCTGCAAAAATCTAAATAAACTAAAAGTTATAGCGGATTCATTTATTTCAAGTAGCTGATAAGGCTGATCTAATTCTTGCACATTCTGCAAGTTGATGACTTGTTGCATTATTGCTCTTCCCGATTATCACTATTGATCACTAGTGTTGCCTTAATATTAATCCTAGTACCAACTTTTAATCATGCAAACGCAATTCAGTAAGCATGTCTTCATCATCACTTCTTACGAGATGTTTGAACAAATTTTTGTTTATAGAAAACGGACAGACAGATTGAGACAGTCAAGCTGGTCACATCATTTTAGCTCCTTGCACTTTGTTTCTATATACCAAGTCCCATTGTGCTCTACTAAATACATGATGGGTCTAGTTTTGGCTTTGAAATATCTTTCCTTTCTACTAGCAGTACTAGTGGCCTGGTATCTGCCCACTTCTTCAGGGTACATGGTAAAAAACAACCCCTTTCACCGGGTTGAAACATTAGATCCTCGTGGAAAATTTGAGTTGGAATGGTTGGTTGATTGGAAATTGAGGAAAGTCACATTTAATTGTACCGTTGAAACTAAAGGCTACATAGGTTTAGGTACCTAACATGTATCTTTTATATATCATATTTATTTATCCTTTGTACATCGTTTATTTAGTCATTTATTTCTATTTATTTATTTAATTAATTAGGCTTATCTTTATCTGGAAAATCGAGCGGGGCTGATATTATCATAGGCGGAATTGAGGCTAACGGGAAGGCATATTTTTCGGTATGTTTTTAAAATACTGGAAGCTAAAAGGCGGTAATGGCTTTATTGACCATGTTAAAACAGTAGTCAACTTTTATACTAAACTTTCCTTTTCAGGATCGATTCGCAAAGGGAAATCAAATTCCGATTTTAGACTCCAGTCAGGATTGGACGCTAAACTTGGCATGGGAAAGTGCGACTCATACATTTCTGAGCTTCTCAAGACCTTTCGATACATGTGATGTCCGCGAGGACTTTCCAATAACGGTAAGTCGTCTGGCTGGTGGTGTCCATGTTTGGTTTATACTTACCACCTATCGATAACACAAAGTTTTACTATTTAACAGGAGGATAAAATAAGTTTGATATGGGCATATGGAGAAAATGATGATAACGTAACATATCACTATCAAAACCGTGGTGTGTATGAAGTTTATCTGCTTCATCCCGACTACACGCCGCGACTCAGTCGTGACCTTGCACAAGGATATACTGAAGTACTGGATGATGCAAAGTCGGATGTGAAAGTGTGGAACGTTGAGATTAGAAGTGTGATGCCGTCTGCGCGGGCGTCTTATATTTGCACAATTTATAAAGCCCCACGACTAACAAAAAAGCATCATGTTGTTGGTGTAAGCATAATAAAGTAGTCAATCTACATGAAAAATTGTTATTCTAAAAGCCTGGTGAAAATCTCAGTAATACAGCTTATCTTTTAAACGTAGACGGAGGTATACTTTGGAACGGGAGACAGTGCCCAGTTCGTATATCGCGTTCAACTGTACAGGTGTCACGCCCCTTCAGGTGTAGATCCAAATGTAGTATTTGAACCACTACTGGAGCACGACGGTCAGATTTGTTTCAATCCGTTTAAGCCTACTGGAAGTATTCCGACGCATCGGTGTACTGAACTCTTTCAAACGTGGGCATCCGGATCTCGGGTAAATTGATAGTGTCTTTAATTGTTATTAATTTGTAATGTTTAAGTCACAATGTGATATGGCATTTGCATGCACTTTCCAGCCGTTTTTTTATCCGGAAAATGTAGGCGTTCCGATAGGATTAGCACAAGACGAGTATTTCATGCTCCAAATTCATTACGACAACGTTAATGAAGTTTCAAACAAAGTTGTAGATGTTCAGATGGACTTGTTTTACACGAGCAAGTTGAGGTGAGGCGAAATTTACAGACCTATGCAGAAGCTTACATTTATAATTCCCTATGGCAAACTAAATTAAGAATGCTCCGACTTAATTACTTGTCTCTGTAGGGCTCACGAAGGTGGAATGCTCGTCCTTGGACACGAGATTCCTGGCCGAACTCCTTCACTCCTGATTCCTCCCAGTTCTATTGACCAGATTATTTACGGTCACTGCAGTTCCTCCTGCACAAAACAAATGTTTCCCACTGATGGAATTAACATATTTGGAATTCTTCCGTTTGCTCATAACTCTGGTCGTCAAATTCGTTTACAACAGTTCCGAAAGAATCAGGAACTCCCTTGGATATCCTCTGATGATAATTTCAACTTTAAGTTTCAGCAAGCTCGTGCTTTACGAAATGAAATCAAAGTTCTGCCTGGCGATCAGCTTATTTTGAGTAAATTCAAATGTCAAAAGCATGCAAACATTTATTTGCTAACAGATTTTACTAACCAACCAAATATGATTTACTTGTGCGTTACAACAGAATGTACATATGACAATACATGGACCAATGGTACTGTGACCGGAGGCTATTCTTCCCGTCAGGAAATGTGCCTGGCTTTCGTATACTATTATAACAAACTCGACGGATATGCAAGTTGTACAGGTCAGCCGGACACTGATGCATCTGAAGAGTACAGGCGTCACGTGTTAGGAATATCAGATATTGTCTGGTAAGTTGCAAGCAGACACTTAATAGCACGAAATCTTATTATTATTATTATTACATTTGAATTTATACTTTCTAGGGATGATTCCAAGCAAGAATTTGTGGTAGTGACACCTGGGGCTCTGAAGGGACTAACAGTATCGCAAGTCTCTGATAGCCATGTTCCATGGAATATTCGGCTTCGAAGTGAGCTACACAAGTTCCAGCAGTTCCACCCGCAGTCAGTTGTATGTCGAAAAGAGCTTTATGCATTAGACTTGCCAAGTCTTGTTGGTAGAAATTCGACAGGGTTTGGGCCATTGTCAACATTTCCGGTTGACGCTTTTCAGCATGTTCCTCCGAGTACCACCTCGTGTAAAAAGTCAAAAAGTTAATTCCCCTAGCATACATTGATACTTGTGCGTCAATAAAGGAATGTTTTTTACATTAGATTCCAACAAATTGTTGCAAGATATTTTTAGATTTTTTATCTTTACACACGCATACCTAGCCCACGATTACGACTATACTGATTATTAAAAATGGAACGGCAGTCAGTGCTCACAAGTAGATCACACGCAAACGTGCTCCTCCAATTCATGATACAATGAATCTGCAAATCTGCATTTAGTCTAGCCTGTAATCTGCAGGTGTGCATCCTCATGCAGTTGCATCCATACAAGCGTTTGACTTGTAACGATGTTGGTATAGAGTATAGATATAGTCTATAGATAATATATTCATGGATAGGTATATTTTGTCAGTTGCGCTACTGCACCTCGTCGCTTATTAATCAAGGGAGCCGAGCCCTTGAGTTCACAAGAGCGCGCATGACATTTCTAGCGGTACGTTACTTTATGATATCAGAGAGAAAACTAGCCGAACGATACACCTTCGAAATATGTTAAAATATTGACAGCGGACGATGGCAAGGTGTTGTCCCTTATTCTTACAGTGCAGTGTGATACGAGCACCACGGCGTTGATCACATAATGAACACATGATATTTGAGCGAACAAGCCCATTACCAGTACTACGAGTCTTCCTTGTCAAGTTCATGGTGATCGGTTGGATTGTGGTGCTAAAATCTGATGCAAGTAAGTGGCATTGTTACTATAAAAAACGCGCCTGCGTGGACCTCCCTTCGACAGCATTACATTATAATTACAGAGAAGGTATGACATCCACAAGACCAGAAGTCGGTCCCACCGTTTATTTTAGGCATTGATCTAAATTATGTTCATTTCACTAAGGGCATGTAATCCATTTAGAAAAGGGATCTTCATTCCAATGCATGATGCAACACTAAATGCCTTATGACGGTGACAAAAGTGCAATGGTAATTTATATGCGAAATTTGGAGTAGGTAGGTGCAGGTGGGCATTTGACATATTTTATAGATTTGTCGGACTACTATTGCTTGCTGCCCAAGTGATCAGATGAGTATATAAGCGAAGAGATTATCTGTTCAAATCAATCAGTTCCTCAGGCTCCTTTGAATTAAAAACAAATATTGGTCTGGTAAAGTACCACCTACGACGGACATCATGAACAAGGTAAAAAATTTCTATAAATGGAAACTTCTTGTGTCATTATCATCGTTTCCAGTATTTTATGTTTTAAAATCAAACTGAAAACTGTTTGAATATTTTAGTTCCTTGCACTCCTTGCCCTCTGTGGTGTAGCCCAAGCTGGTGCTCCACTTGCTTATGGAGGTTTCGCTGGAGGTATCGGCTACGCAGCCCCTGCATATGCAGCTCAACCCGTTCTCCGCGCCGCTCCAGTCGCAGTAAGGGCAACATATTTTGGTTAAATTTTAGGAAACCAGAGAGAATAGAAATAAATACTACATAAATTTTAAACATTTTGTGTAGGTAGCAGCTCCAGTAGCTAAGGCTGTTGCTGTTGCCCCAGAGCCATATGACCCACACCCACAATACAACTACGGATACTCCGTTTCCGATGGATTGACTGGAGACTCCAAGACTGCCACTGAAACCCGTGACGGAGATGTTGTCCAAGGCCAATACTCCCTTGTTGAGCCCGATGGTGCCATCCGTACCGTTACCTACACCGCTGATCCAGTCAACGGATTCAACGCCGTCGTTGACCGTCAAGCCCCAGCTGTAGCCGTTGCCAAGACCGTAGCTCCAGTTGCTGCTGTCCGCACTGTCGCCCCAGCTATCGGTCTTCGCACCGCTGGAATTGGATACGCTGGAGGACTCGGTCTTCGCGCTGGAATTGGTGCTCCAATCCTCGGTTAATTTATGTAATACTATCTAATTTATTTTAAATTGTAAATTGCCACCATCAAAATTTCAAAACGAATATTATTGGCATGAAGGAGACGTCATGATTGGCAGTGTATAAATTTCCTAAACTATTTTGTAACGTTTTCCCAAGCCTGAATATGCTAAACTAATAAAATTTGTATACATACAAGTGAATTATATATGTCTTCTATGACCCAACGTCGTGACATTTGCATTTGTTATTTGTTCTACACGAAGTTGTATTAGCACTGGAATTACATGGATTTTTGCGACTTTAAGTTTCAGTAGTTCAACTTTGGTTTTTCATTGTGGTACATTGTGCAAGGGTTATAACGACCCATAGCTTACCATCTCTTCAGTAATGCAAAGTTTTCGAATATTATTTTATATATTTGGTATAACGGTGTTCTCGATAAGAGTAAAAAAATTACAATAAAATAATAATTTAGATATAAAACAATCCTCCTTGATGACCGTCGACGCATCACTTTGTTCATTTCATGATCTGCTTTCGTAATTTTTCAACATACGACTTTTGTAATTCCTCATCGTCATCGTATTGAGCGAAAACTCGGTTTGCCTTTGGAAAGAAAATAAAAAGCCTTGGCTATTTTCAAGCAAATTCTGACAAGTCTTCTTTAGCTGCAGTCCGATGCATTTTACCCAGGTGAACAGTAATTTCATTCAAAAGCGTTAAACAATGTCTTTCGATTACCAGCCAAAAGCCAGGAGGATGTATACGTTTTTTAACTGTATTCTCTGATTTGTTTAAACTACTTAATATACCCATCGCAAGAGACAAGATGAAAACTCTCAATGGAAATTCTGGAGAGCTGAGAGAACACTAGCATACATTCACTTAAACAAATGCTTCCAAGGCTGTAATGTCAATGTGATGAGTACACACTATAGTATGTTATTAATTTATCATCACCCTCAACTCATCGCCAGCGCATATCGTCCAATAATTTATATGTGTTATAATTCAATTATATTAGTAAATGTTCCCAAACTTCCAAAGTGTAATTTTTAAATTCGATGTACAACAATCCAGATTTACCTGGGTCTCGAAATGGGCGTTTAAGCATTCAATTATAAATACTGTACTGTAATTTTATCTCGCTCACTGTTCGCTGCACCACCAGCGCAGCGTAGGATGGAAAACAACTTTCATTTAGCGATAATGGCTCTAACCTACACTAAACTTAACCATAACCATGCCCCACAGTATAATCACTTTACTCTTAATAAGGATGAGGAGATGCCGAGATGTTTATACACCTGCATAAATACAAACTAACACATTTTCATATTAATTTACGCTCAGGAGCACACCCAGTCACCCAGCCCTATTTTGGGAAATATAGAATGGTGACAGATTAATAGGATAATCTTATAGCCAATTCCATTGATAACATCAGCATATTCGCAATAGCAATGTCATCTATCACTACATATCAATAATAAAAAATCTAATCGTTAGAGAAGAGAACAAGGCTCCCAGGTCAAACTTGATATCCTTTGTTGTACTTTGTTGCTGATGATGGTGGTGGAACAACACAATACCATCGTGTTTTGTTGTGTGACAATGTAAAATCTCGAACCACTAACCGGTCACATAAGGGCTGCTTTTACATTTTTGATTTTTTTTTCTGTCAAGTTCACGGTGATATGCCAAAATACGTTGGATAAGAGTGACATAACAAACCATCATGAAAAAATAATATCTCCCTTCAGTCAGGCAGGGTTGGCAGAAGAGGAATTAAATTAAACATATATCCAAACACCCTTTCGAGAATGTGGTAGTGCTTTTTTAATGCAGGCCAGTTTCTATTTTCAGCTATACAACCATGCTCTAATTTTTATGCAAGAGTTGCAGTCAGTAGTATCACAACAAAAAAATGCATGAGAAAAATTGGCGATCATAACATACCAGATAGGAAAGGTGTCCCAGGCACAACGCCAACAATAAACTGGGAATGGAATGAGGCAGGAGGAGCAGATTGGGTTACGGTGGTATGCATGATGGCTGGCTTCTGTTCACTTGTTTATTGACAGCAAGATAGAAATCAAACTAAAGGAACTATAATGACAGCTTTTTTTGGAGGTAATGGTAAACGGTGGTATTGCACACACGTACGCCTATGAGAACACAAACAAAAAAATGTAAATGTTTACTTTCTTTTTAATATTGAGCATTAGTAGGAACATGATATTTTCCATCTTGCACCCGTATGCTATCAGAGATGGATACATAGAGATTTTGTTCACAGATTGTTTTGACAAGGGAGAAGAGAAGTGAGAAATCTAAAAGTTTTTAGTATAAATACCGTCGGCAACATTAACCTCGTCAGTCAGTCAGTCCTCTGGGTTTGCTCAAACAATAATAATAAACTGTAATTATCACAAGCATTTTTGTGCTCAAATTATCAAATCAGATTTTCGGCTTTAATCGTACCGAATCAAAATGAACAGGGTAAGCCGCAACTTCTAGGATATTTTTTAATATAATGGTTCCCATAATTTAACACTTTTATTGGTTTTTTCCCATGCAGTTTCTCGCTCTTTTGGCTATTGTGGCTGCTGCCAACGCTGGAGCTCCATTGAGCTATGGTTATGCTGGAGGTATCGGAATCGCTGCTCCAGCTTATGCCGGAGTTGCAGCTGCTCCAGTCCTCCGCACTGCTGTGGCCGCTCCACTAGTGCGTCACGCCGTTGCCGCCCCAGTGGCCGTTGCTGCTCGTGCCGAGCCATTCGACCCTCATCCACAATACCAATTCGGATACTCTGTTGCCGATTCCCTTACTGGTGACCAACACTCTCACACCGAATCCCGCGATGGAGGACTCGTCCAAGGTCAATATTCCCTTGTTGAGCCTGATGGTGCCATCCGTACCGTCACCTACACCGCTGATCCAGTCAACGGATTCAACGCCGTCGTTGACCGTCAAGGTGTCCGTGCTGTTGCCCCAGTTGCCCATGCCGTTGCTGCCCCAGTAAGTTAAACTTGCAAAAATATATTTATTGTGAGGGGTCTTTCTGCCAGCCATGAAAAGAGTTTAAATTTAAACTTTATCTTTTAGGTTGCTCACGCTGTTGCCGCTCCAATTGGCGTCCGTACCGCTGGAATCGGTTATGCCGGAGTTGGAGTAGCCCCAGTTGGAGTTGGTTACCGTGCTGCTGGTTACGCCGGATATGGTGGATATGCCGGATATGGCGGTTATGGCAGAACCGTTATCGGTTAAGTATACTAAAATGAGTAGTAGTAAATTTCTATAAATTATTTTTTATTATTCCCTGGACTGATGCATTAGAATAGGAATTTGTAGCAAGTGAAGGCAAAAAGCACTGTGTGAAATTTTTGGAAAAATTAAAGTACAATGTTTTCTCGTAAATTGTTGAATGTCAAAATTCTGCAACTTACACGGGTATTAAGCAATTAATCACAATATCAGGGATGCATATACTCTATTACTCGGTTGGTACACATACACATTTACACATTTTATTATCAATTTGCATGCCTCCATTTACTTGTGGCTGATCAAAATACCTATTCAAAATGCATGTTACATTTAACTGTTTTTTCATTGTTACATACGAACATACATGATCTCCAGTTTTGTCCCCACAATAAGCAATAAGTTTCAGTTTATTCATTAGAATACGACATATTAAACATGTCATTAGGTTTATTAGTGGATTTCAGTTCTACTTTGTTACAAAAGCTTTGCTGGTGGCGGTAATTGGTATTATTAATCATTATAAAGTCCTGAGAGGTTAAGGTGCCCATCAAACCAAATTTCAACCCTACACCCTTTTGAGGCGCTTATAAATCCACCTACAATTTGAAAAGGAGCCATTAAAATATTGTCAGGTGAATGCTTTTCCTTATACAAACTCCACGCGTTTATACACCTTTTTTGCCATTTGTTATATTGCAAGTCGTTAAGTTCTCCATTCCATTAGGTATACGCATTGCCAAAGTTTTTGGGCTAAATATTGGCTAATGTTGCAACAAACGTGATAATCAAAGTGAATCATTTCATTCATCCAAACCTAAATTTATGTATCGTTAATCTTGCTTTGACTTTGACACCGGCACCACAATAACGTCAATCTGACGGTTTACCAACAAACAAAGCTGCACACACAGCTACAATAATATGCAAAAAGGCTACCAGAAAAATCCTTAGGCACTCTCACTCTTTCTTCTTACTCTCATGAAAAAACATTATTATGCAGCACCAGGTCTCCTTTTGTTGTTACATGCTTTCGCTATGCGTTTTACTTCTTATCGCCTTGCATTGCAAAAAGACAAAATGGTAACAAATGATGATGCGAGCATATCCTTTCTTATCACACCCTTTTTCGTCTAATCTCATGTCTCAAAATCAAATACAGCAATTTAAACTAAATGGACAAGTGTGTGTTCAAGAAAATATGTCTATATTTTTTTATAATAAAATGAGTATGATATGATTAGCTACAGCTTATCATTATTTTGGGATGATTGGTGTGTCCCTTAAAACGAATATCGTATAAATCGCCCCAGCGGTACAACCACTGAGGACTCAAACAAAGGCGACCCTTTTCACGCAGCCGCTCTACGGCCAACAGTATCAAGCCTTTTAGCTCGCAATAATATTCCATTCCTTGTCAATACATCATTGGCCTGTGCGTGTGCAGGCAGACCCTACAAAGAAGGCTTTTCTCGTTTTCAACACAGTCTAGTCTGGTGTGGTCACACTGGTCACTTCATCAATCACTGACCATGTGGCAAAAACGTAGATGTGAGAAGATGAAGGGACCATGGCACACACTCGTTTTTTATGGATCCCTGAAATAAAAAAGTAGACTGCCCTCTATATGTCACTCATTTGCATGTGAATGAGATAAAGGGAAGGTAGCCCACAGTGTGGAGTGTCAAGTAGGTATTTGTATTTTTATTATTGCTTTATAATACTGCACCTTTTTGTCTACTTTTAAAGGCACGTTGTAATCCTGCGAAGTACAAGTCTAATGACAAGTTATAGCTGCACTACACTTCGTGCAAGCTAAATTATCCTTTGAATCTCAAGTTCAGGGTAAACAAAACATATTATGTAACACAAGTTTGCTGTGTGTGATGCGAACCTATCAGTTCTTAATATGATGCGCAGCAAAAACGAGTATTGTTATATACTATATATATAATGTTCCATAATAATAATGTTAGCGATATGAAATAAATACAGAGCAAGAGCAAACCTGTGTCGTGCTCTGTTTTATTAAATATAGCACAAGCTCTGCTGAAGAGAAGGCATTCTTGTTGGTGGTTTGTCTGGCTGACACTGACACATCTAATGCAGGAAAAAAAGTTTCACGTGAAGTCTCTTATTCCATTTGCTTGGGTATAAACATTTTGATCTAGATCTCGCCCTTCATCCCCATAAATAAACTTGCATAAATATTGTTCTAATATTTTGTCTTGATGTCAATGATATGGTGTAATCATATCGCATTATAAGAGGGAGAATGCACTGCAGCTACTGAACTAAACCAATTAGCCTTTCTTACTTTCCATTGGATTCACCAGTCTACAGGCTTGACTGGGGCTGTCTTTTCAATAAAAGTCGTTTATGGGGAGATATTATGTAAAGGCATATATTGCAGGTGAATGAAGAGCCCAAAGGGATTTTCGAGAGAGAATGGAGAATTACTATAAATACTGAAGAGAAATTAGACAAGAGCAATCAGTTCGCTTGTTTTTCTCCAACAATTAACATCCCAATCAGTTTCCCTCGTACGAGTTTCAGTGGCAATATGAAGGTAAGAAATGAAAACCTTTAATGAATTTTATGAAACGTTCGAAATTTAACAAGTCTAATTAAAAATTTCTCCGGCACTTCCAGGCCTTCCTTGTGCTCGCCCTCGCCTCTGTAGCTGCCGCAGCTCCTGGCGCTCCAATTGCTTATGGAGGCATTGCCGCTCCAGCATACGCCGCCCCCGCCTATGCTGCCCCAGCAGTCCACCATGTCGCTCAACCTGTTGTCCACGCTGCTCCAGTTGTAGCCAAGGCTGTTGCTGCTGAGCCATTCGACCCTCATCCACAATACAACTACGGATACTCCGTTTCCGATGGATTGACTGGAGACTCTAAGACTGCCACTGAAACCCGTGATGGAGATGTTGTTCAAGGCCAATACTCCCTTGTTGAGCCTGATGGCGCCGTCCGTACCGTTACCTACACCGCTGATCCAGTCAACGGATTCAACGCCGTCGTTGACCGTTCTGCTCCAGCTGTCGCCAAGGTCGCTGCCCCAGTTGTTGCCCACGCCGCTCCAGTTGTTGCTCACGCCCCAGTCGCCGCTGTCCGCGCTGCTGTCCCAGTACGTGGATCATAACTTTATCACTTTGAACCTTACTATATGTCTAGCATAAATATCACAAAAACTACTAACAAGCATTTTTCTTGTTTTGAATAGGTCGCCCACGCTGGAATCGGATATGCTGCCCCAGTAAGTAACACATTTATTCGAATTTAAGGGAAAAATCTTAAAGTATCTGTGTACGATTACGATATAAACATGCTCCATTTTCTTTTAGGTCGCCCACGCCGGACTTGGCTACGCCGGAGTTGCTGGAGTCGGTCTCCGTGGTGGAATCATCGGTTAAATTAGTTATATAACCATTTAATTATTAAGTAGCCAATTATTTAAATTGTTAGGAGACGTGAACATATGGAATTCTAATTAGGCACGTAATATTGCATTGGAATCCTAAAAAAGAAATGTGCAGTGTGTAACTGTTGTACAATATTAATTGACATTGAAAAAATAAACCGAAGATCTAAACATTTACCTCGCCGAAGATAATGTCCCCATCATTATTGCATACTTTAAAATTTGACCTTCAAAACTCAATTTGAGAACAGCCATCCTGTTGGCTTCAACCGTTACACAAGGCTATGTGTGTATTATCATACACACACACAAGTATTCTCTCTCGATCCCAGTGCACTGGCAAACAAAGTAAAATGTCAAATACCTTTCTACATTGTAAAATGGACAAAGGGAAGGTGAATGTTAAGGAAGGGATGCCGAAACTCAACGATTTCTCAAGAGGAATAGTTGTCTATTCGTGAAAACAGGAGGCAGTGCCATGTCGTGCTCCTGAAAACAAGAACTCGAACAGTAGACAAATATATTATGTACAGAAGGGGATGTGTAGAACTAAACTGGAAAACTGGTCGTGAGTAAAATTTCGAGATTTGTTGAATTAACATGTTCCTATAAATGCATTGCGTACTATTGCCATTCATAACTCCAAATGCCAAATTGCCAAATGAAATTGCTTCCAGACATTGGTGCACCGCAACACAGCGATTGCACGCTAATGATCATCAATAAAACCCAACCATTCTTAATATTTTCCATTCGTGCCATGGAGAGTCCAGTGAGGCTTAAATAAATGTGATGGTTCATAAGCAAGCATCGTATAATACAAAACGACGACATGGCAGACCCCGCTTATTGAATAGAAGGGAAAGGTATGAATACACGACTCAAGGCAAGGTATCCTTTATTGAAGACAATCCTGTCAAGTCCTATTCATAGTCTAAAAGTGGCAAGGTGTGGTATCTGCTGTTACAGTATTGCAAAAGCTGCCGCCTGACTGAGCGGTTCTGTGCTTGCATTTGAGGGAATAGTATACAGCGTTACAACAGGTTACGCTTCATGAAGAACAAGATCATTTAACATAAATGTTATAAGAAAGAGCAAAAGCCACAAGAAAGACAAAAAGTACACAATCACACACACACAGACACACACACAGATACACACACAGCATCCATAATTTCATAAAGAGCTTAAAGCTAAAGCTTTTGCTCTTAATAAAACGAAAATATTCCTGACGCAAAACAATGTTGTAATTGTTGTAATCTGAAAAGAAGGAAAGACAGACAGAGAGCATTTTAAATGCATATAAGATACTTTTGATTGTCTTCAATTCATTTTTTGCATATCTTGATTTTTTTATTTATTTAGTCGTGAAATAATCATTTTCTTAATCTCCTTTATTATAATAATATACTTTCATAACAATAACAATAAGAGGATTTGTTTGATCTTCTATATTTCTAATAAAAAGAAATTCAAGTGATTTCTTCTTAATAATAATCTCGTCTTTTCGATTATGTTATGAATAATTCAGCCAGTTACAACTACTCTTGCAATAGTCTGACTGAGCAACAGACTGAACATGTGGTATACGCTGATGATTAGTATTGCGCGCACAAAGTAGAAATGTCATAAATAAAATATAAGAATACACAATGACCTTAATAAGGAGTTTTGAGTAATTTGAGAGAATGCAATAATACAAATATTAAAATATTTGCCTGTATGACAGCTTCAAACTTGCTGAGCTAGGTTGGTGGAGGTGCTAGTAACGGCTGGAGTTCTGAAAATGTTGGGCGATTTTCGGGCCCGGTATGCCAACATTGTTGCATAACGTCATATCTGTAACAGTAGTAAAAATTATGATGTTCACGGGTAATCACTTTTGTTTGTTGTTTACAAATCACATACTAACAATACGACTATACATGCTATGTGATATCTGCTTACACATTTTGTGGACATATATCGGGAACTTCCAAACGAAGGCCCTGCTCTAAATCTTGTGCGAAGCTTGCTTGCCATGAGAGTCCCGGATAAGGGACATTCCCTTGAACATTTGAACATATAGTAATGCTAAATTATGACCATGCTCATCTTGCAAAAGCACATTGCAAGTACAGGTGTCAATTTAAAATATACCCAGCGAAAATATTTCCCACATTGTAACACCAAAAGCCCAAATATCCGACTTTTCCGAAAGCTCTGATCGCAATAGAGCTTCCGGGGCCATCCATTTCCAGGGTAGTGGCTCTTGTTGTTCTTTCACATATTTTGTATACTCATATAGTCTTCGTGATAATCCAAAATCAGCAATTTTGACTTGCAATCGTGAAGTAAGTAAAACATTTCGAGTAGCAATGTCCCCATGAACAACATTTTTTGATGCCAGAAATTCTACACCCAAACATATTTCATGACAAAATCGCATCAACTCACGATGGCTCACACAAGTATCATCGCCATTGGGCCCATGCTCGGTATCTAGAACAGTGTACTCTGGCTTTTCTGGAGATTGTATAGCACGCAAATATTTTTCTAGCGAGCCTTTCGGGCACAGCTCCAACACCACATACACACCACCTACAAAACCAACTTGCATTTTACACTGAACAATACACAATTGCAAAAAATACAAATTTTACTACTTGTCCCTACCTTTCTCTAACTCAGCAGTACAAGTTCCCCGAAGTCCGATTATATGCTCATGATCTCCTAGATAGCTCAATACTTTGATTTCTGACAAGAAGCCTCTTAAGGTGGATGCACATTCTGAATACTTTTTCGTCATTTTTATCGCCACTGCCTCGGCAGATCCACTAATTCTGCCTTGGTAAACTGTTCCAAACGTTCCACTTCCAAGCACAGCGTCCGAATCTTTAAGAAACAGGTTTTTAATCTTTAAGCTCAATCCACCTTTTAAAGTAACTTAATTAGTTTTACCAATTAGGATGTCATCTTTTGGTATTTCAAGCTCGATGTTGTAAGGACCCACATTCCAGCCAATGTCTGCGCCACCAGTTCCTTTGAAAAATTCGTCAATTTCTTCCTTTGACAGAAAATTTAACTTGTTCCTCCTATTGTACTGGATGCGAATTACAAGCAACAATAGTATCACCAACATTGTGCACACAGTAGTAACAATTGTGTAAGCTACAATCTTTTTCCTTTGCTGTGGCAATTCGATTTCATTGTCCCACACCAACGAGTCATCTACATAGTCACGAATAAAACCATCCTCATCCAACATGATAACATGATGCCCATTTTCCTCTGCGTATTGACTAAGACGACACCATAGTTCAGCTCGAGACCAGTAGTCCCTTCCAAATGATGATGTGGTTGCGACCATTCCCAGCTTAGGCTTCTCAGAACTAATCGTAATCGTGACAAGAGACCCCACACACATTTCAAACGATGTTCTTGTTTTGTTAAAGCAGCCCTCCGGTGTTTCGCCATCGGTGCACTGGAATGGGCCCAAGAATACGTAATTCACCAGCTCCAAAATCTTGCCTACATTTGGTCTGTTATAAGGTGTTGCATTGCAAATGCTGGGACTTGGATCAGACGTATCGCCACTTGATGTAAATAATCCTAACTGTTTATGTACTTGTTCATGCATATTTTCCTCGCTCCGTATTCTGCTTTTAACATCTTGTAAAACCCCTAAAATTCCAGGTATAGAAGCACCAGTTTTGCCGTAGGGATTAAAGAGGAATGTCACTCTTGTAAACAAAACGGCGTCATTGGCTATTTGATTAATTGCCTCAAAAGTCGTACTATTCGAAGTGTGTTCCTCTAGGTTATCATATCCAAACGAGAACATTCCAGCAGACATTTCTTCGTAGCGATTGAATCCAATTCCTTTTTGCAAGTCCTGTAAGAAAGACAATCCACCTACTGTCGACTGGAAGACACCCTTACGATTACGATACTTGTAGTAGTCAGAGTTGGAAGGCACGTAGAAACTGTCAAAGCTGCTCTTAATTCTAATCAGTAATGTGAAGATTTGAAAATGCATCCGGATTTCATCTAACTCGTTTTGCTCAGAAGGAATAATTCTCCTCACAAATTTCTCAATGTCTACAATAACATTTTCCTTGGCGAGAGTAAAGTTTCTCTAAACAAAAAGGATAAACATATGCACCTTAGCCATCTTTCAAATAACAGTAATAACACCTATCCTTCCTTACAAATAATAAGATTTTTCAAATAATTCAAAACTCACCGATGATGTGTTGAACGTGCAGTGTGAGTTTGTAACCATCGTCATAATGAGTGGCAGAAGAAATGCCAGAAAGACGGAACGAAATGGGCCCCTCATTTCAATACGCTAACAATTTTATAAATCAAAAATCAAACAAATAAGTACTTTGGCTTATATGTATATGCTTAAATTGCTAATCGTACTGAAAACCAAGAAACTATCTGAATATGAAACTATTGAGAACTATCTGAATCTAGGTTGACAGGAAAGTGCGGTTCAATGACGATCTGACCACATAGGTACCTAACTTGAGATTTGCGATTTACTTGTAATTCAAGTTGTAGTTGCTACACATATTTTTAATAAGAGGGATAGGGAATGTCACTCTAAATATTGCTGCATTTAGTGCATCTATTTGATGCATTGTAAATCGTTTTCGCTCGCTCGTGGAATTCATACTAGCCCATTGTCAATTGTACACACCCCAAATTCATGGATTTGGATTACTACATAATATATATATCTTGTTAGTATTGCTTACTAAGGAAAGCACATTTCCATTTTATAGATGTCGATTAGTGTCAATCTTGTAACTAAAACTTGTTTAGAATTCATTATCCACTTGTCACAAGTTTTCTAGAATGTCATTAGCAGAACTCATTTAAGCATATGTAAACTACCAGAAAAGAGTTTTTTGATAGCATTAAGATGTCGTGAATAAATACTTCAAACAAGGACTGGCCGTCGCGCACAAATTATTAGAATTCTAAACTTTTAATAATTGCTAAAAACTTTATTTGCAGTAACAGTATTGCACAGTTTTGATTTCAAGCGTTACTCCAGGTCTTTCCCTTGATTTTGCATACTTGCAATTTGCGTTATTGAGCATAGACATTTACATTTTTCATGAGTCATATATCGAAATGTAGGTAAACTATTTTACTTGGAGTAGGTGGATTTATTCATCTTCACTATCCTCCATTGTACTGCAGTCCCGATCCAGAGTCCAGATCCAAACAGAACAGACACATACAATAATTCCATTATAAAACAGGCTGGCAATGCATAATTCAGTATTTGTATGAAATAAATCAAGCCACGTTGGTCATAAGTATCATTGCATGTGACCACCTCTTCTCGTTTTTTGCTTACTGACCATTGGGATTCCTGTTAGCATCAGTTAAGCTCCGTTACAATTACAACTATAGCGTGTTGTATGCATTCACAATTTGCCGTATGACTTCAATGCTTGTTGCCTAAATGGATACGAATGGTGTAGGTACATGACTCCACCAATTAAACAAGAAAGGCTATACATTCCCTATGTGTGACATGCCTGCAGCCAGAGATCAACAATGGCTGCAACCTGTGAATACGAGATTGTAACGTATTTTTTGTCTCGTTTTTTGCACTGATTTGCTTCTCTCACATAACAATATGTACTTTGATGATTACACGACAACTACATAATCACATACATATTGAGGTAATGTTTGTACGAAGACGCGTGCAAAAAATAAACTGTATACGCATAAGAAAAAACTCCATTGTTCCAGTGATATGACGTCTTTTTTACTGAGAGATGAGATGACGTAAATTGCCGTTTTTGCTCAAACGACCATTGATTGTTTGCGGTATACAGTAATGTAAGTTATATGAGCAATGGATTTATGTTCTTTGTTGATTCTATTATTACCAAGTACTACCTCGACGAGATTTTAAGTTGGCTAGGCTCATGGAGCGTGTGATGAAAGCCTACTTGTGTAAAAAGTCCAGGAAGAATTTTTACCAAGCTTCCTAGATTAACCAACATTGTACTATATAAAGCCTCAGGTGGATGGTATTTGATATCAGTCGTATCTTTTCAAACACTTTGTAAACATATAACTAACCAAATCTCTCGACTTTGTCGAAACCAAACCAATCCTTCAAAATGATGAAATACGTAAGTTTCCAATAGAGTTTTATATAAGCTGTCCATAAAAATTGTATTTCAAAATGTACACCTTTTCAATTTCCCCGACAGGTTATTCTCGTTCTTGCCCTTATCGCCGTGGCTTCGGCTCAAGTCCTTCTGGCTGGTGGAATTAGCGGTCCAAGGATCCACAACGCCTTTGCTTCCAGTGCCGACAGCGGCATTCGCCGTTATGGATCCACTGGTGGAATCCTCGCATCTCCAGTTATTGCTGCTGCTCCTGGACTCATCATCTAAATCCTCGTCACCAACATATTTTCCCACTTACCCACCTCATTTCCGTTTCCATCTTGGATTTTCACTTTAAAAGTGGTGTTGTTATGATTTTTGTTACCTTGTTTTGTACGATTTTGAAAAATAAAATGCCCTACAGCGGCTATAATATTCTCTAACATCACAGTAGTTCAAATAATTCTCCATTTAGGCAACTTGTTTGTCGTATTTTTATCTTGCCAGCCACCTTTGTATTTCAAAGTACAAAATAGAGCCTTCAATCTCAATTATTATTTGAATTATCCTTAATAATCATCCTGCTACATTACTTCATTCCCACCGGTATAGTAGTACGCACCCGTTACAAAAGTACCACAGAATATATATATATATCTACTACCTACACAGTAAAACATCTAAATCCAAGCACATTACATAACAATATATTACAATAAACCAGGTACCCTATCTAAATCAAGAGCAATAAAAGAATCCGAGTGTGCAGAACGAACAGCACACTACACCAATACGACATTATTTGTTTCCACATTCACCCAATAATGACCAGATTGGCTTTTCACTTTAGGTCCTCAGGAATGTGCTTTCCTTGGGTTCAATTGCTGGTTCAGATGACAATTGCTACACAATTTCACTTTCCTCCAACCGAGCCCAAGGAAATCGAGGTTTCCATGCAGGTCGATGTCGATGCTTAAAACCATTCGATTGCTGGCGAAGGTACACGCGTATCGTTCCCTACTTTGCATTACTTTTTCCCGGACGAAACTTAACTGTGTATTGTGTATTACCTATGTATATAGTGTGTACAACAACTGACTATCATTCTTCAACCCATCACATCACCCATCCGAATGTCTTCATTTCTTCCTACTTTCGGTTATTTTTAGCAGTTTTCCAAGCATGGGGGCTCATTCACGAGGCGTTTTATGCCCTGATATTTTTTCAAACGGCCAATTTGATTTGCCATTAAGGCTCACTTTTATTGTCAGTTTGGGGATAGGGCAATTTCAGGTTTTGGTTTCATCCAACTCCAAAAGGGAAAGGGAACACGGAAAAACAATACTAAAGTCATAGCCAATTTTCATTTATGTCGTTTTACAATTTTGTGTAGCTCGGGCTGGGACAGGAGCTATTTTATAAAAAGAGATGGGAAACGGGAAATACAGTATTGTTGCTCGTACCACACTGACACTAACTTATGTGATGCTTCCTCTTTGGTTACCCTTGTCGCCGGATTCCTTGTTGCCTCTGAATATTTTATTGATTTGCGAGGTTACCCCTCGTCGGTTTTTTCATGCAAGATCGCATTCTTATGATAGAATATTCTCAATACTTAGAATTTTTTAATCTACGCAGAGGCTCGGATCGCGTGACGTAAAATTAAAGTGTTGCATATGAATAGCAATTACTATTCAAATTATTGTGTGCCGTTGTAGCTATTATAAACGCCACAAGGTTCCACCAAAGGGCTCATCAATATGCATAGAAAAAATATATCAGTTGAAAAGTCTACGCTACGCGTTTTCCATTTCCTCGAATATAAAAATATGTATTGTTTAGGATTTTATTTTTATATATACCTCAACTTCTTTTCATCTTCCGGATTTTTTTCCATTTTACACTTTCATTTCCAATCCCATTGCCATTTGTTCTGTGTCGTTGGGCGGATCGGGAGACAGGCTCATGCCATAATATATCGAGCTTCATTTTTCTCTCGTTTCAGGATTTTTTATGCCTTTTCTATAGTCTCGATTCGGGGAAATGATGATGAAAAATGGATGATATCAGAAAAAACGAATATTTTAAGAGAACTTTTTTTGTTTCCATCTTTCGAGTGCCATGTAATATAAAGCGAAAGAAGACAAAGGTTTTATAACATATGGAGCGCGTTCTACTGTGCATCTCTCGCTTTCAATAAATGAAGAACATTTGATTATAACCGAAAATGATGAAGATTATTCTACTCATGGAGTCGAGTCAAATATGCGTAACTGTAGCGTTATTTATGCCAGACCTGCTGGTTGTATCTTTACCCATAATTTGGTTATTTTGAAACTTTGAGTGTTTGGTTAGCCACTTGCATTACGTTTGTCAGAAATGCTCTGCTACTTTTACATTTAACATTTTGGTAATTAGTGTTATTAAGTAAAACTATCCCGGTGTAATAATCGGTATAGGGTGTCGCGTGTAAAGCATCTATTTTGTTTCTGTTAATCACATGTCTGTATGCTGGAAGGAAGCTGGTAATGGAGAATACTTAATTCTTAACACTTTTCGGGGAACATGGAGTTTTTAACGTCTTCTACGCCTTCGGTGCCGTTATACTTCCATCAGGGTCACATATTCACATAGGTATGTACATTTACGCACGAAAGGCATATTATATCAAGGAAATTGACAGTGATCTATACTGTTTATCCATTACCCTACTCTAGCACACAACATTCTTGTTTTTTTGTTTGTTTCCCATGCTCCACGTATATATCCATATATATATAGCTCGATTAAAAAATCATGTATACATTTACAAACTCATTATGGCCAAATCTAGATACTAGTTTGTATAAATAAATAAAATATTTTCAAATTCTTAAGATGATTTAATGAAATTTCAAACCCATTTTATACATGCAAATTCGATTCAAAGCAGGTTTCGACTTCGACAGTCCCAAATTGAATAAAATCATTTACAATTTTATACGTTAGGTTATGTTATAATGTCTTTCCCTTGCTTGTCATGTACTCATCCTGACAAATTCGAAAATATACAAAAATTCGAATAAAATGTGTAACATGACGAATATATTCAATTTTGCCATTGATTGTCTCACTCGCTCAAAGTGAATTCCGGTAGCACTTTGAGCGACAAGGCAATCATTCTTTTTTAGAAAGGACGGCCAGCGATAAATGTATACCATTACTGGTTCCATATTTCAATCCGCCCATCCATCATACATTATACAGGTAGACCAAACTCCCTCCAAATTCAGATTTTGTCAGTAGACATATCGTATTATAATCAAATCACCTTATCCCGGTTCTATTCTCTTTCCCCGTTGATCACAACCAGAAGCCCTGCCACTATCAAAATGAGCATAACCCGCGACTCGCCAACATTTTCTCCACATTTCTTCCTTACCCCGTTTCGATTACCCTTTCTCCGCCGCCGACTTGCCCTTTTTCCTTCTTATATTTTGATATATTCAACAAGCCACTGAACCGTGAAATATTGGAGGGACTGTTCATACTGGGAAATGGGATGTAAAAGAAAAATATCATTATGGCAGCGTCAACCGGAACAAACAAGAGAAAAATGAAGCAAATAAGCAAATACCAGCACAAGGAAGGATAGGAGGAGGAGTGAGATAAAGATTTCTTTGTGCATGGCATACATCGCACATTGTCATAAATTCTCTCCTTTGTATTTATTGTTCAGTCAGTCATGCATCAAGTATACATGATTTTGATGTACTACCATCCATCCATCCTCGAAAGCATGCATCCCAACAGAACAAATATACACTCATGAATCTTTTACGAATTTACGATGAGTTAGACTACGAATGACGGGGAAGAAAGCGACCTTTTTTGAGCATGATGATGACATTGAATAAATTGAATGCTTGTAAATAACTCAATGGTTAGTCTTGCACTACATGTTCATCGCTTTTATGCCCCGTGTAAAAGTAAATAATAAAAGGAGGAAGAGAAGCATGTGTTTGGCTTTCCGTTTTCTCTCTGAATGCAGCAAAAACCCAGGCCGTCGTGGCTGTTGTGTGTGCATATCTCAAAAAAAATTTCTCTGGGGATATGTCCTCCTCTCTTCCCGTTTCAACTCCGAAACTAATCGTCAGTGTCTCTGCCTGTGTGCATACAAGAACTTTAGGCATACACGGCATGCAATATTGAAAAGATGAGTTGTGAAATGTGAAGAAAATGTGAAACGTTGTTTGCTCTTACGCGTACACAAAAAAGCTTGTTAGCTCATGGGAGGAAGGAGGGGGAAGTTATTAGAGAAATCGACTTTTTTGTCAGCAGGTGAGAGTTGGGTTGACTTGACGTGGTATGCTAACATAAACATAGGTAATTTCATGATATGGTACACCGAGTAAAAAAAAAGCAGTGCAGGGTAACATGCAGCTAACGGTGGTATGCTCGTCGGTCAACCGTCAGCCATAATTGCTGTAGATATTTATCGGTGAGCGTGCATGCTATTTTTTATATACCCAGAGGATCAACGATTTAATATATACGTACTTTGCGAACCTTATTAAGCACACCGTTTATTCAGCAATTTGTCAGGTTGCGTGCTAAGGCCGTGATGATGCGTTTAGCCTGATAAGGGATGTAATAGGTGTGAATTGACATTTTGACAGAAAATACAAAACAGTTCTTTGGATTGCCAGGAATAATATTTAATCGATAAAATGGAAACAAGGGGTGGAACGTTTTTTTTTGGTGTACTTCCGATTACACATGACTCTACTCGTAATATTAAAAATGGCATATACTACATATGCAAAAGTGATACATATGAATACATGTCATGATCCCTGGAAGAACTGATTAGGATACTAATTTTGGCAAAAAATACACGTACTAGTATTGGTATTATACTGATATAATCGCAAAAAACAACATTCAAAGAAAGAAAGGCTTATACACTCAACTCAACTACGACTAAAGCTTAAGAAGGCTTAGCTTTCCTTGTTCCGACAATGAAGAAGGACTTTTCACAGATTTTAGAAATTCTTTCCACGTTTATGCAACTGATATTGTTCCGGAGCTTAAAGGAAAACAGCGTGGAGCATCATAGTTCAAAGTAAAAAAAACTTTATGACATTTTGATAGCTTTACAACTGCACAACAGCTTGTTTTTCTCTGCACTCCCAAAATAGAATGATACGAGAGGGGAAGGAAAATAAAGCCTGTATTTCTTTCTATAAGTGGATACGCAGCGGGAGCGGGGTGAAGGGGAAGAAAGTATACACAAAAAATCCCACTTTTTTCGTCTTATATTAACTCTGTCAAATGTACACATCCACAGGACGGGGTATGACGAGTGAAAAAACTGAAAACTTCAAAAGAAATAACAAGGAGTGTGAGAGGAGAGAAAAAAGTCAACCGTGGCGTGGTGACTGTTAGATCCAATTCACAGAGGAAATTAGGGTGTTGCTTGATCGCATTTTGAAACATGTGTCATTCTTGTCATCCGATCCTCTTGTGCTTTTCTCCTTCCTTGTCATCATCATCATTCTTATCGCAACTCCAACTCGATCCGCCTTGTCGGCGAGTTAGACTCCGTACAAAGGGATAACAAGGGGAAAGAGGAGAAACTAAAAAGACAGTTTTCCTAAGGAGAGTGCACACGCACAGCAAGTGGAGCAAAGTGATCGTAATAATAATACAAAGTGTCATTTCCTTCACTTTGAAAGGTGATAGTGAGAAAAAGTGCTTCTTCTAAAAAATATGCTCACCACGGTATCATGGAAAATGGGATCATTTCATATCGAATCATGTCATGTACCTCGTGTCCGCTCCAGATTCTCCAGAGAGAACAAACAATTTATTGGAGTGGAGTAGGTACATACGTATATAGGATTCCGTTCCGGTGTGGTAGGTAGTTAGTGGACAAAAATAAAAATTTTGCAGATAGAACAAAAATTGGAACAAGTTGCACCATAAATTACACATTACTACACTACAGTGTGGGGGACGCACTGGTATGAGGCAAGGGAAAAAATGTGATAAAGAGGAAAACTATTGCTGGGACCCATTGCGTAGGCATCCTTCAAAGAGTATGATGATGCATAATATAGTGGAGAAAGTAAGTTAAGGTAACCAACTGAAATTGTATAAAGGAGGGGAGTACGACGAGGTTTCGTACAAAATAAGGAACATAAAATGCGTAGGTTATTCAGCTGTAGTGTAGATGGAGGGAGTTAAGGTTATCCTCAAATGCAACCACGTTTTTGGTTCCGAGCTCGGCTAGCCTGAATGAACGAGGAATAAAGTGTGTGGGTATCTTCTCCTCTGTACTCCTCTCCGTCCAAGGCACAACAGCACCCTTCTCTTTTGGCGTGCCTAGGTTGGCTAACCAAACCAAAAAGTACGACCACGTTTTTTTGGGTAGAACAGGATTGCTTTGGGTAGCCCCGAAATGGGGTCATAAGGGAAAAAATGAACAACCATGTAGTCTGGCCATGTACTCGCGGTACAATTTCTTTACTATCTGCCACTATCAGTGTGGAGTTTTGGAGAAAGTTGAGGAGGAACAGTTGGAGGAGTAGTTTAACATAGAAAGAATAAACGAAGATTTCCGAGAAAGTAGGAAAAGATGTTAAGGTAAGTTTGGGTAGGCCGCGCAAGCCTCAAATCCCTCAAGCCTCTCTGTCTTCTTCATGCTATGCTTTGGCTCGTAGTATATCTCCAGGAGCCAACCAAAGTAGACGCTTCTCTCCACTTCAACTTCACTTCTCCTGCTGACTTCCCTTTGCTTTCCGTGGTTCTCCTATAACTTGCAAAAAATTTATAGGGTTATGCGTTGGGTTTTGGGTTACACGAATATAGCGTATTTTCTGCAGTGCTTTCACTTCTGGCCAGAAACATCTTACCATCATCGTGATCATCATGATCACAGAGTTGGAAGAGGCATACACACATGCATGATGTCTAATATACTTAGCCAAACATAATATAGTTCTCATACCATCATGCTATGCGATGCATGCATTGCTCCTGTGGAACCACTACGGCTAGCCAGTGAACCGCGAGAGCAGCCCGACTTTCTCCGCTTCTTTTTCCCAAGAAAATCCGCCTCCTTTCTCCGGCTTCCCTCAGCTTTCTCCTCCTTTCTCTACGCTTTTTTACACATTGTAAGGATATAGGTTGGTTTGCTCCGAGTACTGGCATCACTTTAACGAATACATGTATTTATTGTTATTATCCTTTTTTGCGTTTTCCCTATTCTTCCTTATTGGTAAGGGTCTCACGGAGTCTTGGAGAGCGTAGGAAGAGAAAGACTGCCAAACAGGATGGTGCTCTACTCGTCACATTTTTACATCTGAACACCTTCGTGAATTAATACTTGTAGAGTCGTTATATGTATCTTGGACGCGTGGTACAGGTACATCCCTACATCCCTACATCTGAATGAGATTGTGAAGAACCCTTTGCATTTGGCATTTGGTATATGCATGTATATCCGGGAAGATTCTTTTTCTCGGAGTACCCATACATTACCTAACCACCGCCCACCAAAGCCAAAGCCAGTAGTGTGGTTCGATTCCAGCGACCAAAAAACCTACCTCCAAAGAGACCCACCAACGACATTAAAGGAAAAGCAAGATGGAATATGACTAAAGCAAATTCTTTGCCATTATGAAATCGTCTTGTAAGATGCATAATTCATATTCCAAATGCCTTAGTGTACGAGTTGTCTTTTTAAGAATCTGCATCCAAATTAACATATTTAATTTGTACAATAAAAGAACAACGTATTAATTTACTCAATTTCTGCATTTTTTTTCTGCCTTTAGAAACATTAGAAACTCTCATTAATTATCCTGTAACGTTCAAATGTTATAGTATTGAATACTAATATTAATTGACGAATGCAAGATTCATTGTGAATATTCGTTAGGTACTCTCGTTGGTGCCTTGGAGTTCAATGTTTGAGGACATCCCACAAACATCTCATTGTTTGAATCTAACAATTTCAATCCAAAATGATAAAGTATCAATAATCAATATCGTCATTTAAGTCATATGGTTTAAAATTCAGGAGAGGTAACAACACAAGAAGCGTTGAACCAATGCAATGCAAAATAATAATTTGGAGTCACAACCTACACGACAAAGTAAGTATCAAGTTGTCAAAAGGTATTCTCCTTTGTTCCTTCCACTCTCCTCGTTCCAGAGTAGTTAGTATTCTGGAAAGGAGTGCCACATGAGGAGAACCAAAACTACCAGGAGGAGAACACAGAGTGCATCTGCCTACTCTAGTGATGATTTCCCTTTCCACTCCAAGGGCGCAATAATGGAAAAGAATTATTCTCTCTTTTTTCTCCACCAGTCTGCTGCTCACTCTCCTTTTTTGTGCTGTGCAGGAAAAAGGATTATGTATTTTTTAGATGAATAGGGGTACCACTCCGTACCACATTTAAAACTTGCCATGGAATTGCCACAGCAGTACCACTAGGACGACCGTCGT
>JAANSN010001059.1:0-39371 GCA_036850665.1 Dicranocentrus wangi | reverse complement strand
ATATGTAATTAAATAAATATCAGGTTGATATGCGCAGGATGGATGTGCGGATGATATGAGATGGTCTAGAAAAATATTATGCAAAACTGATATTGTAAGTTGGACCCGTGTACCCAGTGCCACTGGCAAAGGATATAGTCCGATTTAAGTAAAATAAGTAAAGCAATCTGGTTGCGAAAAATGTTGGATTCGACCAAAAAATCAAAAGAATCAAGATGTATATTCATATCCAATCAGCCAGAGCAGAGTCATGCGATGATACACATTTGTGTAATTGTACATATGTATTCGCTATGCTGTATACTGTACATACCTATATATCCTCGCTTTCCTACAATATCGCTTTTTTCTCTTCTTCTCTCTAATCTCCGTCAACTACAGAGGATTTGTGTAAACTTGTTCTTTTCTCGATATTTTTTTCTCTCTTTTGCTAGCTTGCTTTGCTGATGCTGTGTACCCTGCCTGCTGTCCTGTTCTCCTGTTGGGTTGGGTTGCTTTAATGGCCGCCACGCAAGCGTTTCCAGTTCTTTTCAACATCAGAATGTATTCCCACTCCCGTCTTGCCCATGCTCGGCGGTCTCTCCTCTCCGCTCCTCTCCCTTCCCAACCTCTTTCACGCAGTGGAAACATGGACATGTGTATCCCGCATCCCAGGATTCACAGGCCAGGCAAGGTAGGCGAATGGATCATGCCTCGGGACGAAGAAAGAGATGTTGTTGTATGTATGATATTATGCCTTGCCTTCCCTTTTGAATGCTCACTTGTTATCACCACCATCACCACACGGCTCCTCTTGCAGAGTTGAACAACTCATGCTACAACATAATATTACATTTTACTTTACACTTTCAACCGAGAAAACTCCCTACGTGTGTAGGTTATACAAATAGAAGAGGAGTAGTTGGGCCCGACTCGACTCTCAGCTCTGCTCTGCAGCATGTTACTGTTCCACACTCGTGTTTCCCAACCCCTCTCCCCTTTGCTCTTTGCAGAAAGGCCGTCTGCCTGCAGGAAAAAAAGGTTGGCTTTAGCAGGAGAGCGCAATAAGGAGAGAGATGGGGAAAAGAAGAGTGTGCACATAGGTATATAAAGTTATATAAAACACAGTAGTGGTTTAGATATGCAGGAGCATGTATGGTAGTTGTAGCAGCCCGATGTATGATCTTAGGTGGATATATGGTGACAATGTTGACATTTCTCATTCATCCAGAATGCTCTAGTAGATTGGAATGTTTTATTTAGCTGCAAAAGATGCACTTGTGGGGAATCGAATGGTGGGCTTGCCATTTCGTAGTTTTTAGTTCAATGTAAAAATTTTGGAAACTGACTGGCTGATATGATGCAAATATTAATTTTTAGTGGTATAGAGATTTAGTTTAGATGCACTTTAACGTCATTCAATATGCTATTTAAAACAAAATTTGTTACCCTTCAAGTAGGTACAACCAGCACATATGTAATTGTCAGGTATTAGCAAAATGAAAATAGTGAACGATATTGCATTGTAAATTGTAACTCTAAAAGTGCACCTCTCCCCCCAACGCATAACAAAATCTTTAAAGTAAAATGTATTTTCCAAAGACGAGCCAATATAGCCAATGCAACAACACAACAACTACATTTCGCCAATGCAATACTCCCCTGCTGTATGCCTGGACTATGAAGGTTGAAACCTATGCTTCGCTCTTCTTTCCTCGTCGTCGTCGTGTTTCCAACCGTGCTCATAAAAATGCACTCTGTGTGTGGTCTTCCAAAACTCAGGAGGAATACAATGTATAAACCTCTATGATCTTCTTCTTCGTCTTCAAGAGCGAGAAACCAGCGACGGGATCATTGTTTACTCATGGTGCTGCCTACTGTGGTTTAACTCTTGCATTACGTTCACTCTACCATTTTTCTCCGTCAGGATCGATTACAGATCTTGGCACAGTGGTGGTCAGCCCACATTTGCCAGATTCCTTTGGTTGACAGGAGCAGCAGCGGTGCTCTTTTTGGAAGGAGAGAAGAACATTTTTTTTTAAATAATAAAAATTGGTTTATGATGATGTAACACACCTCAAGTGAGCGGTACGGGGATAAATAATAAAAGTGGCAGAGTCCACAAACAAGTGTGACAGTTGGTCTATTGCTCCTGATGGGAATACAAAGTTGATGAAGTTTATTCTGAAATGTGATGTGATAGCCAATATACAAATGTATCTGGGTTTCGTGATCCCACCCGGGGTTCGTTGTTCCTCCGCTTCTATCAACTATCAAAGAAATATATTTACACCAAGCCACCCTCAATCAACTGCCGGGAGAGTAGGAAGTTTTGATTTTGAGCCTCGCCGACCCGCATTTATGTGGGCACACGACACTCTACCGACACGACATGGGCTTTAGCCTTTTTTCTCGGGCAAAGGGTCAGCCATTGGATTACACTGGGAAAAACCATAACGCTCATAAAGTAAACGATCAGAGGGAGATGACCATTAGCGATAAGAATTAACAGCGCTAATATCCTCATTACAAGCTACTCAATGGGATCTCTAAAGGACAATGGGCTGGTTGGAATGGGCAGACGATGCATTTATTTTCTTCAATAATTATTTGTGAATTTGGTCACTCTTGTGTCTAAAAGGGAGCAGTAGCGAGCGGCGGAGGATGTGTACTTTATTGGGAAACTGAGATACGGAAAAGGGATGCGGGTGTTATATGTTCCTCGTCGTCCTCATCTTGTTCACAGGCTATTAACACCTTTCATTGGTCATTTGAAGAGAGATTGGCTTTTTCTGTTCCGATTGGGATTTTGGCACGAGGTGGAACCTATACTCCCATTGAAAAAAATATTATTTTTCTCAATCTTTTTTTCTGGATATGAATGACGCCGTAGTTTATATAAAAGTATAAATGTATGGGAAGCAAACATTAGATTATTTTCCAAGTGAAGTATTGCATTGCTCGCATTTAATAGTAGTACGAAGTTTAAGGTGTTGTCTAATACAAAAAGTGTGCAGAAGAGAGCTCAAGCTCAATGTGTCCACATTTTCCCTTTGTTTTAATTAAGTGAGTGGTGGATTGATGGTGGTGGATAGTCTTGCAGTCATAGTCAGCCAGACAGACACACGGAACTTACTGAGGAACACATCTGCAAGGACACATTTGGTACGAGCCCATTTGCCATTGCCACTCTTCTTATATGCATTTATGTAATTTAGGTAGAGAGGGAAAATCAGGGAATGCGATGGATAGGAAATGAACGAGTGTAATCGGATGATGGTATTAGCCACTAAAACAACCAATCTCGACGAATCAGATTACTATTGCTTCGCTCAAGTGGGTGATTCTCATTTGATCCAATCCTCTCCTCTGATGAGATTTTTTCTTGTTAGGAACTACCTAAATATATAAAACTCGAACGAAATATACACACACTTTTTTTCTACTTACTTTACTTTCATTCAGGCAGGGAATGCGATTTAGGCAAGAAAATGGAAAAACAAAGGAGGGCAGCGAGGGCCCATGTGCTACTCTTAAATAGCGGCTTCCATATTCCCTCGGCTAACATCCTCGGCGAATTCAATCAAAGTTGGTCAATTTGATTAAAACCTAATCTCTTAAAAAGCTTTTATCTCCTCGTCCCCGCGCGCACTTTCATTCCAAATGGAAAATAACGGAAGGATCGAGCAACTTTTTGTTTTCGAATAAGAAAAACTATATAGGCTTTGGGTTCCCCGGCACGGATGCAATTTTATGTAAAGTAGAATAAATAGGCAAGAGTGACAGCAGTTGCTTGTTTTGCTGGAATGGATTATTTGGATTTGGGTCCCAGCAGGAAGCATAGGTATGGTATAAAAGACTATTTTGAACTGAATGACGTAAATTGGCTAAAACACCATCATGAGTCAGAGAGTCAGTCATATCATCCGTGACATGATGATCACTCAGTCAGTTCCAAAAAGGGACATTAATATGTGAAAAAAAGAATGCGTGGATATATGTGGAAACTGTAAATCAATCATTCATCACATCAGGGTCTTTTTACGCATAGCGAGATGATTACCCTCCACCAAATAATGTAACGCTACACAACAATAGGGTATTTCCCCCAGATTAAAAGTCACATTTGATCAAATATTCCATTTGAAATTGGCTCTTCCCAGTTCAATAAAATTGTCATTTAAATGCAACTCTGGATTGCCGATCCCTTGTAGTTTCCAACCAAACACACAAAGTGTTCTTCTTGTGTGGAAAAATGACTCTCATTTGGAAAAAGGAATTCTTTTCTCCAAACCATTTTTACTTTTATCACATTCCAATAACACATTCATGGATTTACTATATATACCTACGACTCGACTAACTATAGATTCCTTCTCCAAAAAGTCGGAGGTTTTTTATTCTTCTTCCTTTTTGTACCACGTATCGTTCCTCCGAGTTTTCGGAGCAACGGTTTCGGAGAGAGAGAGAAAAGGAGCAAAAGTTGGAATGGAGAAAATGGTAATTTTATTCTTTCAAAGCAGGCAATTTACGCATTTAAATTCCAAAATGTAATCAAGATCTCCCTTGAAGATACACACTTTTGCATACAGAATCAAACATTTTCTCGTGGTCCATAATGTCCTTAATAAAACAGCAAGAGGAGAGGAGAGAGTGAGAGGAGGGCATTTTATGAAAGTGGAAGGTTTTGCCTTTCCTTGTTCTCCTCCCTGAAACTTGTGTTTTTTTTGCTCTCTTGAAAAGATTAAAATGAGACCGGATGGTGCACCAGAGCAAACAAACTTTTGGATTTAAACTTCTTCTTTAAAAAAAAGAAACTTATGCATATTATTACACTCCTTTCCCTTCTCCTCTTTCCCCCCATTTTACAAAAAGTGAGCAGGAGGAGGAAAGAAAAGGATACAAAATAGGGTTCACAGAAAACCTGGGGTTTTGTAGGGCTCAAACCTATTTGATGCCGGAGACAAAAGGATAAATCATTGGGAATGAGGGTTTCAAAAAAAAAAGTTTTTCACGGGTCGTGTACATTCCTTAGTTGAACCTGTGTGTGCCACAGCAGAATATTCCTTACAACCTGAACGGCGACGGAGGAGATGCGGAAAACTTTTTTGGATTACTTTTAGATGCAAAACGCATTAGCCATATGCTGACTTGACTCCATCTCGCACGCTCCCACTAGTCCCACTTGAAAAGAAACTGTACAAAAGTTTTTCGGAAAAGTTACACTTCTTCCTTCATTTTAATCTCTTTGCATTCAGAAATGTTTGGATGTACGCGGTAGCAAAAAAAAATAAGCGATCCCGTTTTCCCACTTCAGTCAGCCCCAGTCCCATCTCCCTCCTTTTGAAAATACCAAATATCATCATCATCATCCCCTTCTTGGTTTTCACCCTTTTGCCGTGCATAGAAGAGGTTTTCGGGTTGATGCATTACCTCGAAGCAACTGCTAAAAACTTGAGGGCTGTTACTCCAAAGCAACATCTTCAAAGCAGAGGATAGGGGATATATGGAGATGAGGATTTTTATAATTTAAGATGCAGGATGGAGATGGGGAATATAATATGCTAATTTTGGAAGCACATATTGACACAAACCCCGTTCTGCCTGTTCAACTCGCGTTAGTTCCGCAACAATGTGACGGGCTGGGGTTTCGAGATTGTCATTAGGAATTGTATTTTTTAGGAAATGGAAGATCAAAATATAAGGATATTAAAGGGGGCTGGGAAAGCGGGGAAGGAAGGATAGGAATGCGAGCTGGGGGTGCACAAGATGTGCATTTAAAATTGGTTTCAAAACAAAGGCCATTATTGATTAATATAACACATATTTTGGTGATTGTTTGAATATTCTGAACGCTAACTCAACAATATTTGATCTGCAGTATCTTAAGTAGTACCGATTCAATCATAACTATATTTTGGCGTTAAAATCATAAAATTATTCACACTATTCCTTATACTTATTCTGTAGTTAGCCTTCGAAACGAATATATCCATCGGTCTTCCAAGAAGCGAGAAAAGAAACATTTCCAAAAATATCTCCACTCCACTGCCACTTCACAAGAATGGTTATTTTGGTGATTGTTAGAATATAATAATATATAAGCAAAATAATATATTATCTACAGTATCTTAGGTAGTGCCGGTTCAGTCATAACTATATTTTGGCGTTGAAATCATAAAATTATTTACACTATTCCTTATACCTATTCCGTAGTTAGCCTTCGAAACGAATATATCCATCGGTCTTCCAAGAAGCGAGAAAAGAAACATTTCCAAAAATATCTCCACTCCACTGCCACTTCACAAGAATGGACCACCCCATAAAACCACATCAAAGGCTGTTTCCTTTCCTTCCCTTCTCTTCACAGTTTTCGGCATTTTCACCCTTTTCGTGTTTCTTCTTCTTTCTTAGTCATCCGAAAATGTTGCATAATGATGGGCTTTGGCTGAGGGTGGGAGACTCTTAAAACTCGGCTTCTTTTTCTCTCATTATAGACAACTCGAAGCGAAGGAAAGAAAAACTGAAACTGAGAACGACACAAAGTTTTGGACCATGACCGTTACGCAAGCTCCATTCATTATGAAAAAGGAGTCTCTACCTCTATAGTTCCTTCCTTGCATGCAACGGAATGCACTCCAGTGCAGAGTCTTTGGGAAAAAATAATGTTTCTTTTGACATTTGAAACCGAGCACAGTCCACTGACCTTAGGATTCCCTTTGCTCATAAATCCCTACATCGATATTCCAATTCCGTCTCCAGTCACAAACATGCATTGCCTCTCCAACAACAAAAAATAGCAACAGTATACATATAACCGTGTCGTGTAGCCACCTTGTTGGCTCACCATTTTTCCCCTTTTGTTTTGAACCGGGGAAACCTCCCCTTTTTTGTAAAAGACTCCAAAATTCCATTCACAATCAGTGTGAATGTCACACTCGCTCTGTCCCAAATCATAAATCAGCCAGCCCTTTCATTCCCATTCGCCTGGGCCCTCATCATCATTTACTTCCAGAGTTTCCCAAACTTTCCCTGGCTTTATATATACCTTCAAAATAAGCCCAAGCTTGGCCTGACGTCAAAAAGAAGATGGGTTCTAAATGATGATATCAAACAAAACCTTCATAATAATCATTACACAAAATGCTCTCTCTAGTCTTTTTATAGCTCACACAATACCATGTTTCACGGCTACTCAGGCATTTTGTTAAATATCGGTGTTGAGCGATCCGTTACGAAACGAAAGCTATATGAAATCGGCTCCTATATTATTCTCTCCCTTCCTTCCTCCTTCTTCTTCGGCAATTCCTCATCCTGACCTTTAATATATATTTGGTTTAGTGACGGATATCCAGTAATAATAGACCTGTGAATCGTGAGCACAAAGCTCATTCTTCCCTCATTTCTTTTATCCCTTGTCTTCTTGCGTAACAGCGTAACTCATTTCGGAGAGAGAGAGAGAGAGCGAGAGTGAGTCAAGCAGCAGAGTATTAAAAAAGCAACGGGGGAAATAAGATGTTATGGTTGTTAATGTCTTATATAAAGGGCCATGATGATGTTAGTAATACACGGGTTTTTATGATGATGAGGATATCATGATACCAAAAAATATATATATTTACTACAACTCTAAAATGGGAGAGTTGCACACAGGATCGACCTGAGTTGGTTGGCTCTCCTGGATGTAACACAAAAAAATCTTAACTTTTTTAATGACGTCTGGCTGCGCTGGAAAAGTTACATTTTAATCTACCTACATGGTTTATAATGAGCCTGTGGAGAGTAATATATAATGGAGATGTGTGGTGTTCGTTCGCCTAGCGTAAATTCTCTTTTTTTTCAACCTTTTCCCTCAACCTTTTTCTTTTTCCTCGTCTTGGAAAATGTCAGAAATGGTTGGATCTCTCTCTCTCTCTCTCTCTCTCCCTTGCGGAGAGCCCAGAAACAACTTTGTTTTCTCACCAGGAAGCAAAAAGGCGGAGGGTAGTAAATCAGGAGGAAAGATTTGGATGGGCACAAAATGGACTATATTTTATACGATGGTGCTCGTATGTGATGATAATATACTTAATCAGAGATGGGGGAACAAGATGAGATGAGTGGCTTTACTATTTTTAGAGAGGAATCAAGGCACTGGTGGACAGAGCAGTGAGTCTGGCGTGTAGTTTATAAAAAAAAGAAACCCTACTGACAGCTCGGAATGAGTTGTTACATTTTTGGATAATGTGGTCTTAGCTGATAATGCTAGTTTTGGGAAGAGTTATGTGACTACAGAGAGATGAAAATTGGATGGTGGACATTAGCTCGTTTTTTTGTGAGGATCGGATGGTTGGAACAAAAGGCAAAAGGATTTTTTTTCTAGGTTGAAATGAAACTGATATTCCCTGTTTTAGAAATGAGGCTATTTTTATCTGTAATGATTGATTGTGGAGTGTTTTACAATGGTTTTACGGGAGTTGGGAAAACGTTGTTTGGTTGTTAAACATTGTGTTTCGCACTTGCAGTTGGAATATGTGTCGCTTTAAAGATAATATGTTTGGTTTATTTGCCGTTTATAAATATAATACATTACCAGTAGTACTGACTATTGGTAGGTTTATAGGAGTTAATGTTTGTGAGAGTGTACTAAAATTTGTGTAGTCGAGATTTATTTTATTATTGATTTTGGTGTTTTGATTCACAGCGGGAGGTCATGAGATGCACACGCTCCAATAAACTACCCATTGATGATCACACGAGACCACCATCTCACATCACTCCATTTTTTCCCTAAAAAGTTCCCAACGAGAAGCTGTGCGCAAAACGTGGACATAATGTGTAAAAACTCATTTATCATCTACACAATCAAATCCAAATGTTCTAATTCAATGACGAATGTCAAACAAACTATATTTATGTTTCGGAGATTTCCTGTAAAAAAAGGCTTCCATTTTGACGGAAACCCATACTAACGGACGTAATCATGAAATCCTTCAAAAAATACTAATAAATTGGATCATATAAATCAAAAATTGACTGTCAAAAATGTGTGCAACTTTATTTTCCCAAATCATTTTTATCGTTTTCCAGCACTTCCTTCAAAAGTCAGATTCCGAGTTTACCCGCCGCACGAGCCATGAATGAACAAAGCCATCATCGCTTCGGAATTGCCAAAAAAAACGGTCTCAGTATCAACATCAACACAGCCGCTAAACCAGAACAGAATTTTTTTTGTTTACTGGTTTTATGAGGGCAGTAAAACCAACAAAAAACTATGTTGATAAAAATCTTTTAGGTTCATAATAATAATTTTATGATTGTTGTAAAGGTTGATTGATACATTTCACTTGAGCACGACGGACGGACGGACTACTACGACTTGTTTGACAGGCAGGCGACTGACTGAAGCATGAAGAAGGGAAAAAAGGCCCACTTGAGCAACCCAGAATCCACAGGGCGTTCGTTTTATTAGCATTTTATTACTGTTGTGATGACTTATTGACTTTAAGTGAAGCGAAGTGTGTGTTTGCGTTGAAAGCGGAGCTGCTTGGGCGATCTGAGATATATTCATCCGGGGACTAGTATGTATACCTTCTGCCGTCATCATCGTCGGACGAATTTAACTTGCTCTTCTGCTCTGCTCATACATCTATCTACCATGCATGCTCCCACTTTTATATACTCTCATTTGTGTATTCATTCACTACTCTGCTCTCTCAAGAATTTTGTGGTTTGGCAAACGGTAGCGATGAGGATCAAGTTACGCAAGGAATTAGTACTTCAATAAAAAATCCATAAAAAGTTTTATGTTTTGATGGTGATGGTGGTTGGTGGTGGAGTGGTGGTGGTGGGCCCCAACAAGTTGAACTGGGGCTGTCATAACACATAATATGTAGGTATTTCCCTGAAGCCTTTTCCTCATTTGATGGGAGAGCAGTGACAAGTTATTGACTTTTTACGAGGGTTTCATTGCTCCTGGCTTGTTAGCAACTTGCTCCGAATTTGATTTACAAAAACGTCAAAACTGGATCCAGGTTTCAGCTATCTTACAATTCATCGCAGAAGCAGTTGCTCAGGTCAACCTACTTGTATAGCACGTTTGGATAAAGGTTTTGATTGCCATCTCGTCGTGTTGGTTTAACATATTTTATCAAAATTCATAAAAATCATTGTGATTTTGCACAAAACCCTGGTCTGATTCTTTTTTAAAAACATTTTGACTACAATTCTCACACATTTTTTGTCACAATAGCCCTTAAAAATTAGCGATGTGGTCAGCCCTCTGCAGCAATGCAATGGTACGACACGACAATCATCTCCTATCCTCTCAACTTGCCAATCGGGATGGCGTTTACTACTACGCTCCGTTCTAACTTCTAACCTAGATAGTCACCACACCACAATCACCGCCACCACCACCTAATCGTTTACTCTCTCTGAACAATGTAAGGTTCTTCGTCTTAGTACTCCCAGCGCAATCATTTGAAAATAAAACAGCTCATCTCATAAAGGTTTAGATGCACTTGTGTTGATGTCAATGGCAGCTCATAAACCAATCCTTATCCCCTTACCAAACGACTTCACCAAAGAAGCTAAGCATAAGCAGAGGAGAAAAGAGTAAAAAAAGTAGTAAAAAAGAGAGTATAAGAAGATTGTGTACAGCCTTGGTTGCACTTTCCTCTCTCTCTCTCTTATTTCCTTCCCCGTTTTTGTTGTCTTTTTTTAAAGAAAAGAGGGAAAAAGGGCCCACTTTTACGCATCTGCCTGTTTTAAAAGGTGGTAATAATCTTGGATTGGGATAGTTTCGGTTTTTGGAGTTGCACGGAAATGGGGAGCAATCTGAGAAATCTCCTCTTGAGAGAACAGGTCGAGTCTGGGATGGTGGTGCACTAACATTCGCAAATAGAAATAAATTGGAATTTTTCAGCATAACAATGACGAAATGCAATATGAATTTTGGTGCAATGTTCAACAAAAGGTTGCATTTTCTAAAAAAGCAACAACTTTTAGTTGTTCCACCTCTCTCTCTCTCCAACATTTCCAGTATTTACTAATACCCCCAAACCCATTTTGTGGTATTTTTTTCAACCCTTTCTCGGCTGCCCTCGGTATCTGCATCTCTGCATTCCTCCAAAATCCCCCGCTTCGTTCTTTCTTCTTCTTCTCTCTCTCTCAATTTTCGTTCAAACCGACTGCATCCCTTGTCGCTCTCACATTTTCCTCGAGCAGTTTTTATCCCTTTATGAAAAATGATGTCAATAAATTGCTACGTTTCCCCATTAAAACGTAACGTATATTCGTTTGTGCCTAATGGAGCAAACCAACATCTTGGAGCTTGCCAACAAAAAAAATCATCTCTAACACCATGCAACCCCAGCAGCCGTGCAGCCCCACCAACCTCTCCGAGAAAATCTGAACCACGGGGAACCGTTTTCTTCTTCTTTTTATCCAGTTCCAACTTGCAACCATGAATAACTGAGTGATATTTGAGTCTGGAAAACTCGTGCTTTTATCCTTTTCAGCATATAATTTGTATGCATTCTTCAGCCCTCCATTTGTGTCCTTCGCTCGCTCTTCATTCCTCTTCTCTCCGTTCTCATACATATACACAGTTGCACTTTTTTTGTGTATCCAACCAAATGCGCTCCCTGGATATGATTTTCTTCTTAAAAATAGAAGAATACAATTGGAAACCGGGTACAATTTTGTGGTCTCCTTCGGCTCACTCTCTCTCTCTCGCCCTGCCATCATATCTCAAAACGAGAGAGGGGAAAAAACTAATGCACCCCGACTCTCTCTCTCTCTCTCTCTCTCTCTCTCTCTCCACCAGAGAGACTTTACTCACCATTTTAGTTTGTTCAAGCGAAAAGAGAAATCGCATGCATGTACGAACGTACTTATATACGTATATAGTTCTACATCCAGCCAGACATTATTTCTCCCACTCGCTGTTGTTCTCTCGGAAAAAACTTTTTTTTCTTCTCTCTTCCATTTCCATCCTTCCCTTTTCTCTCCGGCATGGAGTGAGTGTGGGCTCCATATAATATGCACATATTAGCATAGAAAGTTTTAGGCTAGAAATAAGCATGAAGTAAGTTAATGGTCCGTGATGGGAATATAGTGAACTTTGTATAAGAAAATAACGCAAGTTTGGTTGACATCATGTAGCTAAAAACGTCGTGTAATACGTAGAGCCTTTATTATTGAGCCCGCTATATCCCAGCCGCTTTCCCTCTGCGGCGGATATAGAGAAATCAGGCAAGGCAAACCTACTACCGTTTTTTTTTCTTTTGGAGGAAGGAGGGGTAGAGGGAAAATCTATTATTTATTCTGACAGTGCACCGGGCATTTTCTCATTTCGAATCCTGGCAGGGGGCTCACAATTTCCCGTTTCTCCAGAGCGAGATGCGATGCAAGAGTAGAATAGAGCGAGCGACTAGTGTGAGCGGTGGCCTAGGTGTTTTGTTGAGGATTTTCCCACTCTCAATTTTCTTCAACACCCGAAATTCTCCAGGATGTTGTAATTCCGCTCTCCTCTCTCTCTTTCCAGTTGAGCGGGGAAGTTGTGAGCCGTGGCTAATGCACGAATATGTACACGTCTTTTCTATTCCCTAAAGAAGAAACGCCGCAGTGGCTAGGGTTGGAGGAGCAGGTTTTGATGAAAATTTACTTTTCAAAAAGTCCCATGCCAAAAAAAAACAACCCGAAAAGAGGAAAATCCAACAAAAAGACAACAAGATGCGCAGTTTGGTTTCGTTTGGACCAGACCAACCTCTAGCCCCTAAAGGAAAAGGAAGAGAAAAAAAACTTTCCTTTTTAATTTACATATTTGCTCCCAAGTAGATACAACTTGGAAGAAAACGAGCATCCTTTTTTTCTTGGAACAAGAAGAAAAGACAAAACTTTTTTTTCAAAAGTTGAGGAAGGAAGCTACAAAAAGCAATTTGAAAACTTGTTCTGTTTGGAAAAAAACTCTCTTTTGGATGGCTCAATGTCCACATATATTTTTTTGGAAAACCTCTGGAACCCAAAAACTCTCCTAATCCTCCCAAGATTTAGGTGCAGCTACAACCAACAAAAGGGAGCGGAGGCGCAGACGGAAATTTATTACAGCTATTTTCAGCTTAGGTTTCAAGAAAGAAAAAAAACACTATCTTACTCGGAGAGAAAAAAATACCCGCTCAGCCAGCTTTAAATATCCGAAAGAGAGAGAGAGAGAGAGGAAAAAAGCGCACAAGAAGGAACTGACAAGAAAAGTGTTTCTCTCTTGCAAGCTTTACTCGATCCGTCCATCCAGCCATTATCTCGTCTTTGAAAACTTCTAAAAAAATCCAGAGAGAACCAGGGATAAATGCTATTTCAACTGTTATATGGGCTCAATACACGTATCGTCGTATATATAGTCACGAACATGTTAAGAGACTACCACATGTCGTGCTGTATGCCCACAAGTATTTTTTTTCTTCTTCTTCCTTTCCTTTCCTTTCTAGCTGCAAAAAGGATCATATCTACTACTTTTTTTTTCTTCTCAAGAAAAAAAAACTTTTTTAGACCAAAGTCCTTGGATATATATGTATATGTGTGTGTATACGTTGGGTGGACGGGGTTGGCGTTGTGCTTGCGTTGCATGCAAGCTTTGCTTGCTTAACGGCTGGAACAGCTTGAAAAAAAGAATGAAAAGAGCCATTCACTTAAAGGAGAAAGTCCATTAGAGAGAAAGAAAACCAATTCCATACTTCAACCAAGTTACTTACTCTACTTATTTCTTTTTTTTCCTTCGAGACAGCGGAACTGAGCGAATGAATCCCTTTTCCGTTGTTTTTTTCTTTCTCTCTCTCTCTTCTCCTTCTTCTTTCGGCAAAATGTGCTTTTCTCTCGATATGCTGTTATGGGATGATAGCTTTAGGGAATGGTTTGTGTACACAAAAAGCTACTTTTGGGAGGAGAGAGAGAGGCAAGTCGGGGAGAAGAAAAAAAAATTGCTTCGTGCTCTGAAACTCTATTCACCAGAAAGCCATTAATGAACAATAGAAAAAGTAGATATTGCTTTTCTCCATTAATTTCTCTTTAAGTGCAGTGCACAAGAGGAGGGCCAGCTGAGCTGAGATGATTGTGAGGAAACTTACAATTACACTGCTGAGGAGGGTAGGACATGAGAAAGGAATGCATATATTGGAGGAAAGCAGGCACATATTGGGGCAAGTAGAGAAAATTTGTTTGAATTTGGAATATGTTAGACGATGTTTAATTTCTTTTTATAAATCCCGCGTATCCCAAGTATTACAGATAACAAAGTTTTGCCTTATATAAGCTTGAAGTAAACCAAGAAAGAGGGAGATTATGCAAGAATTGTGTGCTGTGGTCACCTACTCCGATAATATTTTATTTTCGTGTCAGAGTCCACCCTCACAAAAGGCCACGTCCTAAATAAACAGTGAATTACATTCTCACTTATACCCACCCACCCACCATCCTATCCCATCCAACAACTTCCCAGGATTAAGATGTATCAGCAGCACACGACTTCATTAACTCTCACCCATATGGACCGCGTGACGTCGTCTTCGTGGACAGTATGTTTTGGGGAGGGGAAATGGATGGCTACAAAATAGTTTTGGAGTGATAACTATGTGCACACACACGGTTGGGGATAAAAAGGCGATTAGTTGGTGGACAACGGTGGAAAATGGAGTCGAAAATGGCGATTTGTATCGGTTGTCCGTGTAATGATTGCCCTTTGAGCTGTCAAATAGGAAATTACTTGCAGGGTTTGATTATGATTTTCCTCAAATACCCGGGTGCGGATGAACCTATGATTCGACAATACGAAGTGTATATTCTCAAGTTTAACATTGGCGTCATGCACAAGCCAACCTAATGAATGAGTCAGTCAGCCAGCGTCAGCAATTCTTGAAGGTAAAAATGCAGGAGGGGAAATAAGGGGAGATAATTACAAGTTGATTTTGGCGGAGCACATCAGTAGTCATGTCGTATATCTTGGGCTAGGATTACATTGTTCCCCTCCGTCGCGAAGTGTGGGATTAGGTAAACAGGGAATCCCTAGAGTTTGCTATCTTCCGGGATTACCGTCGTCTCGTCCAACGAAGAAAATTTAGAGATGGGAAATGCTTTCCTTAATACCTAGCGAGTTGTGAGTTGGGGGAAGTAGCACAGTGTAAATAGGTTGGAGGAATTAGGAGGAAGGAGTCGCATGGTCTATAAGCCTTCAGCTTGGAATAGCAAGTTTAACATTTTCTATTTTTTGAAAATCCTCCTCAATTTTTGTCAACCTTGTAACTTCAAAAACGGGTTTACTTACGTACGTGCGATCAAGGCCTATCGACGAGCTCTATCCTTTTTGATAGATTCAAATTTTGAATTGAGGCTATGATTTCAGGAGTGTAGGCATACCATATAATCCATATGAAAATTTTTATGAGATCACGTTTAGCGTTTCCAACAACCTCGACCGTCACTACCTTGCTTGCTCCAATGTTGCATGGATTTTTTTTCTTTACTTTTTTTGAGAATATATGTTTTTTGAAAAATTACTTTTCATTAAATGAACACCCAGCAGGGGCTCTTAGGTATTCTATGATAACCCATAGGGCTACCCAATCTTCCCTCCATTTCCTCCCTCGTTCCGTCAGTCTCCAGCCAAGTGAAAAAGGCTGCACACAAGACTCCCAAAACCCAGCAGAATTTCATATTATGGCCAGATATGGATATTGCATTTTTGGCTAAGAAGGGAATCAGATCGGAAGAGAGGAGAAAAGGAAGTCGTTGTACATCCCCAGGAATCGAAACGACTCCTACCACCAACCTCGCTCAAATAGACTATTTGCCTTTCGCACGTTTGTAATAAATTCTTCGCGCTTAAGTGAACTTCCCATCTCGGGAAGAAAAACCAAACTTTTTTTTTCCATTCTGCAGGGCAGGCAGGAAGAAATACGGACGGTGGAAAGTAGAGAACGGAGAAAGCTAGCTGCTATATGCTGCTGATGTTCTTCTATTCTCAGCGAGGGGATTTTTTTCTTTCCTGTTCAAAAAGCAAGTCCACACAGAACGCTCTTTTTTCTCTCCTCTTCTCTTCATTTTCATTCAAGTAGAAGAGCTGATACGGTGGTGCACGGTTCAATTCAGTGAGACTATGGGATAACGGCGGTGGTGGTGGTGGTAGCGGTGCGGTGGTAGAAGGCTATATGTCGCACAAGTGGAGGAACGTTAAAAGGAGTCGAGCAAAGAATACTGATATGGCACATTATGGGAAAAGTTATTTTCTCGCTGGATATGGATGCTGTACGACGGCTTCTGATAAGAGGAGTAGTTTTTTTCTCTTTTCCTCTCTCCTCTCCTCTCCTCCCTGCCATCCCCCATCATAATACAGTAGCAAAAGACCACGTACACAAAAGAGATATATAGGTTGCCTTTTGTCCTTTTCCAGGAGAGTAAGGGGATTGCGTCATATTTTTTTTGAAAAAAATATATATAAAAAAAAGAAGAGAAAATTCCATGAGATAAGTAACTTGGAATTTTGGGATAGTTCAGTCAGGCAGAAGGGAAAAAAAGTGTTTCCTATATGCCTAAAGAAGCAGCCGCGCGGTAGGACAGAGTTTGGCTGGTGCGGAATGTTTGAGTCGGCATGAAACAAAATTATTATATTATTTTTTGATTTCCAGCTGGAAACAGGGTAGCCACAGCTTGGAGATGAGCTGAAATTCCAAAAACCTGCTGGTGTTGCATTTTTAAAAAAGAAAACTGCTAGAGTTGCAACCAGCAAGCAAGAGAATAGAAAAAAATGTTTTTTGTCAAGCCCGTGTATGTACTCCTTCACTGACTAAAGGAATGTCTTTGAATATTTTTTTTTCAACAGATATCAAACCATCTTCTCGCTCGCCAGCAAACAAAAAAACAAAAGTATTCAAGGCTACGTGTCGGAATGCATCTAACCGAATGGACGATAGCATTATAATCGCTTAGAAAGTTAAACATTGGGGTTAAGTGCGGATGGGTAAGACAGAAACGAAATTGTTCGCGTTTGTTTAAAATACATTATACAAAAAAAAATTATTGTGTATGTAAATAAATGTAATCCATTAATTGACTGTTTTTAATTTCTTTTCTCTGGGGACACAAAACGGAGTGGAATGCACCTACAGATCCAGGTGCCCAGCAAAAGAAACACACATGTTACGTATTAGAGTTGAAGAAAACTGCATCAAGCCATGCATCACCACATCACATCACATCATCCCACTTTATGAACAAGACGAAGACCTGTTTACTCCTTTTTTACTTTACATCTCATCTCATCTTGGGCTCCTCTATAGATCCAGGTGCCCAGCAAAAGAAACACACATGTTATGCATTAGAGTTGAAGAAAACTGCATCAAGCCATGCATCCACCACCACATCACATCACATCATCCCACTTTATGAATAAGACGAAGACCTGTTTACTCCTTTTTTACTTTACATCTCATCTCATCTTGGGCCCCTCATCTTGCTCCTCTCAAAAGAGTGTTTTGGTTGGTGGTGAATGCATTCCACCTACACGTAAAACTTCTTCTTGTACAGCCGCAACTGGCAAGCAAGCACAAAAGCAAAAGCGGCTCTGGCTCTACCTATATACAGTTCAAGAGTGGCAAGCCTTTTTGCCCCTGCGGACATTACAATAATCATAATAATAATAATGACAATAATGATAATCATGAATGAAAATTGGCCGTTGGTTGTGCCTCTCTTGATTAGATTTGATCGGCTGATTGAGTTTAACAAGCTATAATAACCAGTCATAAGATTCAGATAGGGATTAAGATAGTGTGTATGTGTGTGTGTGTGTGTATATCGTCTTTGATTTGATTGTTGCCGTCGTCGTCATTTTCAACCTCTTCCACTTCTACAAAATGTTTATTAAATAAGCCGGCTGCATATGTAAAGGCATAAGCATGTTCCCCCGAAAACTGGGGTTAGGCTAGGTTAGCCTAGGTTTTTGAAGGAGGAAGACGAAAAAAAGAAGGAGGACCACCAGTACCAGTACCACCACCACCACCACATCAGCGGCAATCTCTACTAGTATAATATCCATGTAATATTATGTTATGTAAGTGGGAGCAACTTTTAGCAAGTACTATCCAATCCAAATAATATCCCAGTTTTATCACTCTGTCTTGTTTCTCATCACGCACAATACGTATGATAATGGGATTACCATCACCATCAACAGTATCAAATGCACTTGAATGTCTACATAAGTAGGAAGGAACTAGCTATTATTATGCTGCCTAAAACGGGGGTGATGCATTTTGGCGGTGTGTATTTTGTATGTGGGGGGCAAAGGTGCTTTCTTCTATAATGAGATGCATGTTTTTTGGCAACAGTTACGGACAGTAAGAAATGATTATTATTAAATATGTTGTAAGGGATGAATTGGGGTAAAATGGTTGTGTAATATTGTGTGAACTAATTGTAAGCCATTATATTGATTTTGACAATGGATTGTTATTATGTATGACGTGATGTTAATAACGTTAGAAGGATGCAAATACTACTTTTTTAAAAAATGCAAATACATACCAACTTTACAAGTTTATACATTCTTACACAAACTCGCACTTGCTTCGTCCACCTGTACTCAAACTTTATTATTCTTAATATTGATTTTTTGAATATCGACATACAAGCTATTCTGTTTATGTTTTTGTAAAATAGTCACAAAAATTAAGTTTATAAATGAATCCCTGTCAAACTTTCGGCACGGTATTTTATGCAATAATACAATTTCTTTCATGAAAAGTCTTCTACTCTTGGTAGCAATTACACATAATTATAAAAATAAAAAGTTGTAAAGGGAAATGTGCCTTCGTTTCGTACAAGTTCCTTACGTATTGTTAAGCTTCCCGAAAACAATAAAAGCAGTATCAAACATGTATAAATGTGCAGTGTAATGAGTTTATAAAAGGCTGCATATCAATCTGTACATATCAGTTCAAATCAGTAAAATATAATTTTAAAAAATCTTTATTTCCAGAACTCGAGACAACGCAGAAATTTTCACGCAACTCCATTAGTCACCCATAAATACTTGATGTAAACTACCATAAAAATAAATTGCAATCAGCCTCGTCTCCTCTCCTCTCATCTACCTTTGCCCATTTTTTTTCACCCCAAACGAATTCCCTGTGTCAGCTAATTACAAGACTCCACTGGGTATTCTCAGCATTACACGAGAAGAGAGAGAGTTACAAGTATTACGTGCCGAATTTTGTGCTGAGGAAGCTCATCAAAAGGATATAGAAGCTATGAGCAAGGCGTGAGCTCACTATCATTACAAAGAACCGGCATGGCATACCCTCCACAAGAAGACATTCCGTGTCCCTAGTCATACATTATTAATCAACATCCCGAGAATTCACAGAACTAGAAAAAAAAGTCCTCCTCCTCCACTCGCGCTTTTTTGCCGTCTTTGTAGACTTTATTGTGTGTCAATGTTTTATTCTCAAAAAGAATCCAATCCTTCCTTCTCTCTCGTTAGCATTTTCAGGAAAGGTAGAGAAAAGGATAAGGACGATGATGATGATGATGATGACGAGATGGCAACACACAAAATTCTGAGGATTGTTGTTCATCATCATCTATCTCCTTCGCTCGCGGGTCGAGTTTACATTGCGCTTGAAAAATGACTACAATTTTTTGATGGTGGAGTCGAGTGGAGCAGCAGTTGGTATGTCATAAATTGGGAGAAAAAATGTGATTTTCCCCTGTCTCTTGTTTATGTTTCTCATTTTTAATGGTTGATAATGAGTAGTTAGTGATTACAAGGCTGAAAATGTGTACCACGACGGAGGAGCCTGCATGCATCACAGGCTAACAAAAGAGGAGTCAGACACCGACAGATAATATAATATAATGTGATACAAAATTCCAAAAAAATATATATACCGATTTAATATGTAATGTAAAAAATATAAAAGTGTTACACATGTTTCAGTTTTTCATTCACCTCCGTCATTCAATTTTCCCCAAAAAATCTGACGAGTTTTGGAAAAAAGCAAAATGGATAATAATAATATGTTCACATTCACACACGCCGATTTTTTCTTCCAAACCAGATGCCAGACGTTTTTACCATAATTTGACTTCTCTCTCACTCTCTGCATCACTTTTTTAGTCGTGCATTGCACACACTTTGTAACAATCGGGGCTCAACCTATAATTTAATAAAGTACTAGTTAGCAATCCAATTGGATGGCAGAGCTCACATCAGTCCGCGCAACCGTGGCCCAACTGCCCGACTCCATAAAAGAAAAAGTTTCCCTGGTGCTGTTTTCGAGTTGAGAGCTGCTCAAATACAAGCCATTTTTTATAAATTCATTACTCGCCCGTAAAGGAAGGAATAATAGTACATAGATTATGTATCCGTCCGCGTCCGCATGATGATGATATGTACTCTTCTAATAACTAATAACATTAATGGTGGCTTCACCCTCCAGGCGAATTCATCCTGCCCATTTCTTCCAATCCCAGAGGAACTCCGATAGACTTGGCTCTAATGATATATTGGCCGAGTTGGGTGTGTTTCACTGGCATGCATGCCCAAAAACAGGCAGGATTTTCTTTCGTTTTTTCATTTTGAACTCGAATTAGAAATATTATATTACCTATGCAATAAGTTGTAAGGTGTAGGGAGCACGTTAGAATCAAACTGGAATGAAAGATGAATCCCATTACGAAGATAATTGGTTATGGAGAGAATGGGTTGAGGACTGAATATTATTTTTACATGCACACACACACACACACACACATTCATCACGGGAAAAATTGAACAAGAAAAATACTTATATACTTTTTTGGTTTGGATAAAGGGAGATATTGCGTTACAACGAGAAGCTTGCTTGCTCTTTTGTGCCTTTTCCATTTCCACCTGATAGCATATATACCTGCCCGCGTCTTGAGGAATATATCGGCGAGGGAGTTTTATAATAAGGAAAAACGAAGGATAGGGAGAATCCTCCTATCATTTTCAGTCTTCCTTCTTGGAGATGCCGACAAATTACAATTATATGCAGCCCCATCCATCCTGGCTGAAGGAATAAAAGGATATTATATTTAAGGTTGTCTACATGCATTTCTTTTTCTTTTTTTCTGAAGAGTAGTGGACGATGAGAGTCGTGATGATTTCTGATAATAATATATATATCTACACGTTATATAGGTAAGTTATATTCTAGGTTTGCTCAACCTGCTGCATGCTGCCTCCTCCGGGCTGAGAGTAATGTCTGATTGGTTCACAATACAGGATGGTAGTTATGTTATATATGCTCGTGGTTATTCAGTTGATGTTAAATGTGGTATGGTGGATGGTGGTATAGATATATATATATTATGTTACATTACAATTCTTATAATGACTTTTTGTTCAATTACGATGACTGCGGTTGCAGGTTGCTCATGAGCAGCTTTTTCACCCAATGGAAACCGTGTAGTGATAAAAAGGTTTGTTAAAAAAACGGCGAGCTGTGCTGCGTTGTGTGTGGCTCGTTGGTGGCAGACCAGTTTCAGGTTATTCAAGGAAAACGAAAAAAGATTTCGGCTTGATCCTAGCTTAAGATGACAAGGGAATTTATAGCCTTGAAATAGCTTCTTAACTTTACAATATATATTTTTTTATTTTGAACTGGCCGGGGTGTTTCGTTCGTGTATAAAATAAAAAAAGAAGGAAGATTCCTTGATAATTTCGGACCAAGGTTAGGTTAGGCTGTGTGAGATGTGACTTGGGTGAGCATGAGTGCCTCTGGGTGGATAAATAAAAAATAAGGATGTAAGGCATAATATTTCGTTTTTTTCAGATAATGCATAGTGACTCATGTCTATTTACATTATTTCACCTGAGAACTGATTAAACACACAAGTCGTTTCGGAAAAAATGATGATGATGACGATGATATTACTAGCTGATTACTTTTTTTTCTTTGCATATAAAAATGCAATCGACGAGGCTCGGATCCTATTTTCATTTTGACTATTTTTTGACTTCATCAGCCATTTTTCTCCAAATGCAAAAATATATAGTCAAATGGGATAAAATGGCTGGCTGTTGGTTGAAAAGGGCGTTTTCCTACCAAGTTTGTTTGACTGTTTCAATTCGGACATCCGCATCACCCCCTCCCACTTATTTTTCCCCTTTTTGTTCACACCTGAATGATGATGTTCCCCGCCGTTTTTCCCCCCTAAAAAAATATATTTTTGCCTCGACGCTTAGAATACCAATCCCATTTCAACTTTCTCTTTCATCACCCGTCACTACTCCCGCAATTCGATCAAAGTTATGAGCAGTAGTAGCACTCGGTATATCGGGTAGCCCTTTTTTTCAGGAAGCGCGACGACGACCACTGTCCGAGTGAAAAAAAAGTTGTTGGAAATAAAGAAAAAGAAAAAAAAATGGAAGCAAGACGGGGAAAACAGTTGAACCGCTCAAAATAAGGAATTCTCCCGAGAGCCATCATTTCTGATTGGAAAGGGACAAATATCGCTCTCACTCCCCACACATGTCCCAATCCCAATACAAAACTCTCTCCAAAACCAAGTGATCCATGTAACCAAGAATGTAGTGAAGGGAGTAAAAGAAATGGAGAGAGAGAGAGTGGGAAAATTGGAAGAAGGAGAAAGAATGAGTGGGAAAAAAATAAGTGAGAGAGAATGAATAGCATTTCAAGTAAGACGACGGGAAAAAAGAAGAAGTTTTTAGATTCTCAGTGGATTTGACGAGTTACGAGAAGAAGAAGAAGTAGAAAAAAAGCTACAATTGCGCTAAGGTTATATCGGTGGTGGTGGTGGTGTTCCAAAAAATACTCCAAACATTTTTTCCCCTTTTTCTTCCGTTACACTAACACATTCAACGGCACACATCCGTAGGATATAACTACTTTGAGCATCTTACTAAAGTGTTCAACCAACTTGGGCACATACATACAGCCAGAGAAGATGTATATAATTTTCTGCTCAACCAAGCTGCTAGATTACGTTATTATTCTTTCCTCTACCAATTTTTTTTTCTTTCCTCCCAAAAAAAACTTTCCACACAAGTTGTGTGTGTATGTGTGTGTGGCAGAGAGAGAGAGAGAGAGAGGGAAGAAAAAGAGAAATCGTGTTACTTTTGGGATCTCCGAAACCCCACACTAAACTAATACGTGAGAAAAAAGAAATAGAGAGGAGAAGAAAACCGGCTAGAAGAAATTCGTTTACTGGAGGACAAGTCAATTCTCTGGAGATTTGTTTCATCCACAATTTTCAAATTCTTTTCTTGGCCTCTTTCTCCTCTTGTCCTCTCCCTTTTTTTCGGAAGAGAGAGAAGAGATATTGGGAGGGAAAAAGTAAACTTGGAAGAGAGGAGAGAAAGTTGTTAGAAGAAAAAGTTTTTTTTTTCTGTTCCCAAATTGGATTGGAATTACATGGGAAAAGGGAAAAAATTCTGTTCATGTTCTGACCCTTCATCAAATTTCCAATTTTGATCAAACCGGTTGAACTAGAGCTAGAGCTACACACATGAGCAAAAAAAAGTTCAATTCCAAAAAGTTGGCTGAGGTTTCCGTCCACATTTTTGCCGTTCCAGCTGAGTTACACATTCAGAGTGGCACCACGACACTTGAGGAGGAGAAGAAAAAAAACTCGAGGAAAAAAAAATTATTATTTGCTCTAGGGTTTCCTTCCTGATGGAAACCACACAGCCACACCATATGTTTTCATCATGACAAGTGTGGAGGAAAAGAGAGAATCTGCATGAGCTGAGCCAGCTCTTATTCACTCTCGTCTCTCCTCCATCCACCAACATCATTACTTATTCGGTAATGATTCTGGGTCGGAAATTAAAAGCAGCTGAAGCATTGAGTGAAACGATGTTTTGTGGTTTTGGAGAATTACGACGAGTAGACAGCCATCATCACATTATGCTTCGCGGTTGAGCCTAGTAGTCGTTTCGTGCGAAATGAAAGAGGGTTGAGGACTGAGAGGATGCGGAGCCCATATCAAGGGCTAAAATTGTAGCCGTATTTCCCCTGTCGTTAGCCACCACCGAGAAGAAAAGTGGAGGAGAAGAAAATAAGAAGAAAATATCATTATTTTCAGTCAAGTTGCTACACTGCGAGTCCCGGTTTGAGCCGCGTGGCCACATTCGAGCATTCGAGTCGAGCCTACCTGGCATTTCCTTCGGATATGCAATCTGCTCTGAAAAACACCAGGGTGTAATGTGGCTAGCGACAGAAAATTTAATTATTTAGCGGCATATACGTCTCTGGGATGGGAGAAATAAGGTGCTTGGCGTGATTACTTCTGAGTGAGAGCTGCTCCCCGCTCAGCCCTTTGGCTCGAGAGTAATTTAAATGTAAACTACTTGTTCTCTCTTTCTTGCGCTAAAGGCGTACTTGAGGTGATAAAACGACAAAAGAATAACAGCAGCGACAGAGGGGCAGAGGAAGGTGGTAATACGAGGAAAAATAATAAATATTTCTCGAGTTTAATTAAGAAATAATTTAGGAGACAATAAAGAAGCGCGTTTTAATTAGGGAGGAATAGGAAGCAGGGGTATATGGGTAGGGTGGTGGTGGGCGAGAGAGATTAGTTGGGGAGTGTGGTGGGGGTAATTCATGGGACAAGATTAAGCACCTTCTCGCCATATATCTGGAGTTCTCCTATTGTTTTAGTTTGAGCAGAGCAGCCATTACAGCTACACTATACAGTCAACTGAGCGGTAGCATATAAATAGAATGAAAATTCGTATTTTTAAGATTTTAAGCATTTCTTGCACTGCCCTCGTAATATGTTGAAAGTGCAATGAGAAAAGTTTTTTAAGTTTTGTACGAGGAGACAAACATGTGTTGTTCCATATGTTTCAGATAGTTTTAAAATAACAATGAAAACAAACTCCCGTTAGCCCTCCTTTTCTATTTATTCAAAACAAGCAGTAAAAATAGGGACGAGGAGGATTGATACAGACAGTATCGGAAATAGAATTGTTACAAAAGGTGAGGCAATAAAAGTAAATTAGTTGTCAGGTCTTGACAGGTGATTTACAATCAGGATATTTTATGCAATATTTACCTGCCCATATCCCTATTCCATCTTTACACTTATGTGGAGGTACATCAGATAGTATGTTATCCTCTATGTCGTAGTGCTCAAGATGCTCTAGTTTGAAGAAGGAATCCTTTAGGCAAAGAAGTCCCATACACTTATTCTCCCAGCATTTACCTGCTCATCAGCAGCCGTCCTTCCTCCTTTTGTGGCAGCTTGTCATCTCAGGGAACATCTCTTTCTCATGGTGTACACATCTGTGCACGAATATGACCCAAAATTAGAACGTTTTGAGAGAGTAACGCGGACCACAGGGATCTTTCTAAAGGGAAGCAGCAGGGCAAGAAAAGCAGAACTTTATGTGCACAATGTTTATATACCTTTTTATCGCGTCACTTTTTTCCTTTTGACACTTGCACTCTTACGAAATCCACCTTTATGGAGATGGAGATGTTATTTCGATAAATGCTATCTGCCATGGTTTGTATGCCTGCCTGCCTTTTCGTCTGGAATGCCCAAAGTATGCCAGTCGTAAGGATTTTTCCCCCATTGTGTCGACCCTTTTTTTAACGGCACGAAGTTAACGTGTACTTGTAACTGTTTCATTACAAAGGAAAAAATATGTCATGCCCTATCAATTGTAGGAGATGCTTCCCTTCCCACACGACATAATCTTCGTTTTGGGATGGATTTTTTTGTGGACCGAGTATGATTTTGTAATCTCAAGACTCAGCCAGTTGGCATTAGTCACCTGAATTGAATTGGTGACGGAATGAGTTGAGAGTCAGTCAGTCAGTGTAAGAAAATTGAAGACAGTGGAGGATTCCAGGGTTTAGCTGGAGGAATCACAAAAAATGTGCTACGGTGGTTGTCTCATATGAGCTGTTATAATTGTGAATAATTGGTGCAGTTTGGAAATTCTAGTAAACTCTACGAATATCTTACGGTGGAGTGGAACCAGCACACCAACTTATGTTTATTCCACAAACACTATTAGAGATGGAATAGGACCTACAACCAAAATACTCTTGTTCGGAAAGCCTATTTTCTGTAAGACCGTTAATATCAGTCAAAGTGCGAAATATTGTCAATCTTGACAGTTCCTCCTCATGTGCTAATTTATTACCCCTTAAAAATCCTCTTTTCCCCTTCTTCTTCGTCTTTCAATACCTCTTTAAATTCCCCATTTCTTCTCGCCGTCGCGCTATTCTTCTCCTCCGACTTGAATTAAACGCCAATTAATTCTCCACTCTCTGTCCTGTCACGACGACCATCCAATCCCGCTATTTAGCATAAGCGGGCACGCACAATTAGAGAGGAAAATATGTGGAAAAGCAGCGCAGCATGGCTTCCAGAGAGCCAAAATCCAGTCTTGTATTCACCTTCTTGGATAGCAATTATATTAGCATTTATAGTATCCTATTATTGCCTCCATTAACCTGTCCATAAAGATCATATAATGATCTGTCCTCTTCAGAGTCAACAGATCTTCATCCAACTCCAACAAACTAACCTAGCTAACCAAATAATTCTCTTCTTTACATATCGAGCTACACTACCACTATGTCTTGCAAGCAAGCTATTCTTCACTCAACTGTCGTTTTGGAAAAAGAGGAAAAAAATAGTGAAAAAAAATTGTCTTCTTGAACCTCCAAAACTCAAATAGTCGTCACTTAGCAGATGTCCTTCCTATGTACATATATTACGTATATATTCTTGAGTTGAAGTTGTAATGTAACGACATTGTTAATGGTTGCGGATTATGGGAATGACTTATGGTTACTGCAATGTCCCATCATTTTCTTCACTACTGTATTACCGCCACCCCATCCGAACATGTCCAACTGAATCATTTAGGATTAGGGTTGCGTAACTGTGCGTTTTTTAAACATGTAAATGATCTTTGCTCGATTATTATTATTATTCATTTACCACCAGTTGGGTTTCATTGGGACGCTAGCCGACTACGACAATGTAATTTAATGTTCCATCAGCCATCAAGTCAACTATATGGTTTTTTTCTCCTCCTCCCGACTAAATGGATATGGTTGACAAGTTGGAATTGGCTATTGACAATAGGTTTAATGGACTACTTCCCATAAACATTATTGTCATATGGTGTATATTTCCCACCAGCCAGTCCTCTTCTGACTTAATTTACGCTCATTCATTGTCGGACAAAGACAAAAGGAAAAGGGATAAATGGGGCTATTAATGTTGGTCCGAAGATACATTAAGTTTTTTGTTTTGTTTTTTCTTGATCTGTCTTTCGTTCTTGTCTAGTCTTGCTAGTTCTTGCTAATCCGGTTAGACGTGAATCATGATCACATGGGCGGTTTGAAAGGTTTTCTTCTGCAGAGAATTGCTTGTTTTTGGTGAGATTTATTGATTAGGTAAAAAGTATGCGTATTTGCGGGTGGCAGAGAGCAAAAAGTATAAAGGAGCTTGATATTTGGATAAGTCAAAGTCGTATATCTAACAGGGAGAATATTTTTTGCAAAATACGTTGGGATACGCAGGGGTGGGCACTACGTAACATTTCACCTTGTTGGCACAATGGCTGGCTCGCTCGTTTGCAGTAGTTTGATCAGGGTATCGAAAGTTAGGTAATGACTTATTGGTTTGGAATTACACCCACATCCCTTTCATATATGAGATACTTCGGCGTACATAAAACTTTTCCTAGTTCCCACGATGGTATTTACAATGAAGATGGTTGTCCTCCTTCGATTGTAGTTTACGAGTATAAGTGAAGGGACGGGTGGGCGATTTCCAACCTCCAATTGGCGTGGTGTGCAAGCGTCGTAACACGGTAGTACTAAAAACCAAAGTAAAAATCATCCCATCTTTAGTCTCATCATGCGCCGCCTGTCGAATATAATTTTAAGATACCGATTCACTGATATATTAATTAGGTACGGGATAGTTCCATTAGTCTAAAACAAAGCCTCGAAAAGCACTTATTCTCAAGTAAAATGTTTATTATTCTGCAATGTCTGAAAAATAAGGGCGATTCAATTTTTTCCCTTTGGCACTCACAATGAAAATCTAACGTCAAGCTTGAAATTGGAGTTGACTTGTTGAAAACCAGTCTACTCCAAGTGAAGTCTAATGCAGAATAAATAGTTTTTATCCACAAGGATTACCATCATCAATCCCAATTTCTAGACATCCCTTTATAACGAGCTGATTTTTTGGGGACATCACATCTCTCATCCCTGCCCAATCAGTATTTTTTTACTCATCATAAAACAAAGCATTCGTTTCGTTAACCATAGCCTGCATAACAAAGGGAGCTGTTCATAAATCCATTTTTATTCATTCCCGACTTCTCTTCCCACCACACTCGACTCTCCAGTTTCTGAAATAGGGCTTCAGCTTTTTTCCTTGCTCTCAAGTGCCACGCTCCGCTCGTGGTTTTTTACATTATAAAAAATAGACTGGTGGCTGTAGGCATGCAACACGCTATTAAATAATTATTATATACTGGATTCCCACTTGTCTTCAAAAAAAAAAAAAAAAAAAGTTACTCACCCCATCGTGCCCCATACCACACACACCATTTAGACTACAACCCGTGACAAAGCTTATATTTATGTCTCTATCATCAAAAACTGTCAAACTGTCATATATTTCAATAGAACAATTATTATTATTATTATATTCATAAGAGAGAGAGAAAAAAAAACAACTTTTTTTCTCTCTCTCTCTCTCACATCAGTTTCCCTTTACACTTTTAGTTATGCCTCCGCCTCCTTCAGAAACTGATGATGGTTCATATACTATATTTTTATGAAGCTTTTGCCTCCACTCGAAACCATGAAAAGTTTATGAAAACCATGTCAAATCGGGATATGGATGACATAATATAGTATATAGTCTCCCAGTGAGAACCAGTCTGGCTCAAACTCTCTGTTTCTACTTCATAGAACACACACAGGCAGAGAGAACAAACTGGGCAAGTTTACGAGCCTGAATTAATACACACACATGAGCTGCTATACCATTAGGGTTCACACGACGATGATGATGCCGAGTTGAGAGTTGGGAGCACCACCACCACCACCACCACCGGAAAAATGCACACAAAAGAGTAAACATACATTCTGCATGTCCTTTCCCTTCCTCCAAGTTATAACAATAGTCGTAATAATAATGATTGTAATAATCACTCCACTAGAGATAATACTAATAATAATAAAATCATAAACCCAGTTCAGTTTACTTTACAACGCTCACTATCCGACGACGAGCGAGCCGAGGGTCATAGTCGTGAGGGATGGTTATACCTTGAGGTTTTCTGGATGATATTGAGGGAAAACAAAGTGGGAAATCAAACCAGGGCTCTCTGAATTTGTCGTAGTTTTTTCTCCTTCTCTATAGATTTTATATTGACTGCGAGAGGTTGGTTGGGTGAATGTGTGGTTTGGGAGCAGCAGCATTTCCATGTTTGCAACTCGCTATTAAGTTGTGAAAGTGATGGGGATGTCCAAAATGTGAGCGCCGCCGCCGCCATCCCCGCGCCACGTACATCACCAACAGCAATAAAGATCAAAACTAGCAAAAAAGGGGGAAATAAGAATCTTTGAAAAGGAAGTGAGAGAGGGTCCCTTTTTGGAGGAAACACGCTCATAAAGGACGGAATATAGCGGAAAGGCTAGAGGCCAGAAGTACAAATGATTTACATGACTGTAAACATTAAAAGTTTTTTTTCCAGACTCGTGCGAACTGCTGCTGCTATAGAATTTGTCATTTGGACAAGCCTATATAATCAATTCCGCTCTGCTAGTCCAAAAGTCCAAAAAAAAAAGTTTTCTTTCTTTTTTGTTATTGGTCATATATGATGATGTACTTTTTTGGGGAGATGTACAATTCTGGCCCGGAAAGAGGAAGTTCTGGTATAAATAAAAGCAACTTCCTCTGTGTCGTCTTGCGGCGGGTTGGAAATAATAAATGAAAAAAAGAGAGAATTATTTTTCAACAGTTCATATCCAACTCTTTCAGTTTGCAAGTGATATTCTTTTTTTTGGGGAGGAGTGCTCAAAAAGTTTTTTTTTGGACATGTGTAGCAGCGCATAGCACCAGGCAAAAAACAAACCCTTTTCTTCACTGTGTTCCCATCATACCAACAAATAATTCAGAGGTTAAGACTATTATATTAGTAGAAAGTACTATAGCGTGGTGAGTTTGTGAGCTGTGTGTTCTATCTGTATCACTCCAACTCCAGCAGCATATAGCACTCCTCTAGTCTTTTCTTATTAAATTCAGAGAGAGAGAGAGCGAAGAGGAAGGAAAATCCTTCAAGAGAGATTTTTTTTTCTTCTGTGCTGGATGGAACTCTCTGCGCTGCTAGTTTATAAGTTGTAATGGTAGTAAACTAGACGACTTATTGCAACTAACTTGTTCAGCTATTACAAACACAATGGGTCATATATTTAGTGGCACTGTCTGAAACTGAGACGGCGGCTGGTGTGCCTTCCTCTCTCCTCTCTCTTCTACGCTAGTTTTCGTAGAAAAACTTTTTTTTAGCATTAGTTACGTTCTATATTATACAATATACTAAAAAACGGCTCTGGAGAAGAAGGCAGGCAGAGAAGAGAAGAAGTCGGGTACAATACTTATATGGTCTTAGACTCCATGGCGGGTTGAATGGGTTTCCAGTTGTAATTTATTGGATAGTGAGAATGAAGCCAAGTTGCCTAAAAGTTGGTAGCAAAAGGAACAAGTTTCCGAATCTCCCAGCCTCTGTCATAGATATACGGCCGTGGTGGTGGTGCACCTAACATATATTTTCCAGTTTTTCCGAGAAGCTTACAGCCACAGCACCAACCAGCCTCCTCGCAGCCAGCCTCCCTGACTCTGTGAGCTATATTATTATGCTCAACCTTTGAATACTCTGGATTGCATATTATATACTTGGAATAAGAAGTTGGCATTTTGAGAAAAGCTGCTGCTGCTGCTGGTTTTCTATAGAATAAGAAGAAGAGGAGAAGAAAGAAAAAAAAAATCTTCTTTCCCTGCACCACTCACTCGATCTCTCTCCGTCTTCCGAAGTTTATCTGGAGGTAAAGCCCAAAAAAGCCTTTTAATATATGACTCTCCGCTATCCTTTCGTGGTGCATTCTAATATTTCTTTCACGAGAGAAAAAGAGGATTGAGCAGCTCTTCTTCCCTCTGCCTTTCCAGCTACACAGCTCTGCAAGAAGAGGGAGAAAAAAGGGGTAAATTATGAGCATTGCAATGTTCCTCATCATCAACTAAAGTATAAGGAGACTCTGTCTCGCCCAGCTTATATATACTGATGAAAAATAATGATTTTTGGGACTGTCGGGATCCTGATTAAATACGCTGTTAATGGCCAACTTAATCTAGCTCGGGATAAAAGCCAAGGCGCACAGAACAGTAGTGGCGAAAGAGAGGGGTTGAAAAAATATTTCGAAAACTTGAAATTTTAGGTATGCTGGTGGAAAATTCCGGGTGGAGGAATGAACAAGTTAAGCCAGCCAGCTGCATTTCAGACTGTATATAACGGTGAATACGACAAAATTTCTAGGTTTTTTTCATAAAATCTATAGTAGTCCGTCCACGGGCAGAAACGTAGAATTTAAAAAATCCCTGGCTATGTATAAAAAAAATTTTTTTTCCGTAGGAAGTAGGAACTAGATAAGGACAATTTATGACTTTAATGCTGTGTCAGACTCTCTCAGCTCGCCTTCTCTCCATCTCCCTCTCCCATGCCTAGGGCTAGAGAGAGAAGCGTTTTTCTTGATTCTACATTATGCCCTCTCGTTTATATGCACCCAGATATAATTCGACAACACACACGGCACGGTTGGTTGACACGGCTCACTACTCACTACTCACTTCCCTTGTGACTGGGCTCACACAGGTCTGATCTGCATACCTTAAATGGTTTATATAAAAAAATCGAATCACTTTTTTGGAAAATAGTTGATGATTACCTATCGGCCACAGCCCCCCGATCCTGTTTCACGTTTCTCATTGCCAATGAATCTTATCATTTTTATGGATATTGCTACCAACTCCCTTCAGCATGGCAAAGGCAAGGCAGCAGCACAGGGTGAAGAAGAGAAGGAGAGAGCAGAGTGCACAACGTTATATACTTATTCATTTTAGAAGCAGCTCGCTCGTTTTTTTTGCTTTTGATGCCTCAAGCCAATATTCGAGGATTGATTTTGAAAAGGAAATTGAGAAACTTTCACGTGCTCCTCGAAATTCAAGATGTGATAATGCAAAAAGAAGAAAGAATTCTCTCGACTATTTTTTTTTCTAAAATGTTGATTTTTTTTTCTTCTCAAGATGTTTCGCTCCCTGGTTGTGTATAATATGTATATAGATACGGTTGTATGTAAAAGAGTCTGTTTTTATATATGGATACTTACCTTTGACGTCATTACATGCAAATGGACAATGATATCAGAGACATAGTGAGCATTTTCATTGCTGAAAAAGTGAAAATTTATCGTTAACATTTCAGCACTTTATTTTACCTCATCGCATCGCCGCCGCACCAGAGTGTACGGGGTATAATGGTCCCTCTTCTTCATGAACTAATGCTTCTCGGGCGCATTTGAAATGTGCATGTGGTGATGGTGGTATGGTGGTGCTTGGTGCTAGGCTATATAGAATAGTCTAGTCTATCTACTCTTCCGTTTTTTTCCCCAAAAAAAAGTTGAACATCCCAGCAGCCCCAGTTCATAAGCTTTCACGAAAAGAAAAAAAATGTTCTCTCGGATCTGGGAATAAATTAAGTAGGGAGTTGACAGAAATTGGGGAAAGTCGCTTAGAGAATCTTACTCAGTCCGCTATTATTCTAGGGGAAAAATTCAAGGCGTGAAAAAAATTCCCATGATCATTTTTCATCTGAACGTGAAACGACATTTGAGCCGACGGAGACTAGCGCTTTCCGCGACTACACACGGCATGTATAGTATAGCAGCAGTAGTAGTCCTGGAAAAACGAACAAGATATTTTGGAGGAAGCTCTTTCGGGCCGCTCATGTGGAAAGTGTCATTTCGCACTTTACTTTTTTCTTTCACTTTTTCCCTTTTTATCTACTCATAATTTATAGCCTTTTCGTGAAATTGCTTTAGTGCTCCTATGCTCCCGTTTTTTTCCTGCTCTCTCTCTCTCTCCCAGACTGAGAAGAGAGAGCTTCTCTCCTGCTTTCTTCTCTTTTTTTCCCTCCCAAATGTTGTATAATGGCTTCCCTCGTGCTGGCTTCAGTTGAGAGCACATCACATGAATAATATCTTTTGGTGGTTCGCTTCTTTTTCAGTCACGGAGTGGTACACCCTGGTGGTAGCCTGTTCCCAGCAGTTGCTTCAAATGACACGCGAATATTGCTTGGAAACTTGACAAGACAAAAGGACTAGAGAGGAGAAGAAGCGACACGGAGAAGAAAAAAAATGTAGTAGACTACTTCAATTTAGGGTGAGTTATTGGAGTTTTGGGTAGGAACCATCTAGGAAGAAGGAGAAGGAAAACGAAAAAAAGTTGAGTAGGTGGATGTGAGATTGTCAGCGTTTTCTCTCCCTACTTCATTCTAAAGCAGGCAGCGCAGGATGGCCTTACCATTAAAAAATGGGTTGACTAGTGTGGCGGTGGTATGGTGGTGCGGCAGGCAGAGTGCAAAAAAATGGAGGCGGAGGTCAAATATTATCATTCTTATATAATTCATTGGGGAGGCGAGGCGTAATATTTAATAAGAAGGCGACGACAATTTTAAAAAAGTGAGGCTGCACATGGTTGGGAAGGTTTAAAAAAATAATAAAATTGTGCGTAGTTTTTAGAAGATGATATCAGTGAGGATATTCAAACAAACTGCGGAGAACAATTCAGACTAATTTTTAATTATAATATATTATACACCTTTATTTCGTTCCGGGTATACTGGCGACGATCGATGGGTATTCCGCATGTAGCTATTTTTTGTTCTACTTTGTATTTTTAAGAAAATGACATTTACAGATGACCTTCGTCAAACGAGCATGTCTCCTTTTACAAAAGAAGATCTCCAATTGGCCACACAGCCCTGCCCTGCCTTGCTAAATGTAGCTCATGCGGCAAGCTCATGAGCTCTCTCTACTCTCAAGTTATTTAGTAATTGTGATCCTTTTTTTTAGTCAGTTAGTCTGCTACCTTTTACTATACCCAGACCCACTCCATGGAAAATTCGAAAGACTCTCTCTCTCTCGCTCTCACTCTGCATTTCCAATTTGAGCATCTCCCTTTTGACATGTCTACGAGTTTCCTCCACCCTCGAAACAGCTCACAACTCAGGGAAAATGAGAAAATACGAGTTTCAATTTCGAGAAGGGAGTAGTCTTCCACGCTCACATTCATGTGGACCATGGTGCATGTTTCTATCGCTCGCTGGTTCTGGTTAGGTAAGCTTCTTTTGGTTCGGAGCGGAAAGAGACCGTGAGTCGAGGGAGAGAAGGTAGACTAAATGAACCGAAAACTGGCATTACATCAAATGAAGAGAAATGGGCAGCTGCCACGAGCAAACATTAGGAAAGCATTAACCACGGACTCTGAGACTGCGACTCGGTCCTATTCTCTTGTGAGTTCCAATGTTCCACCACCGCCCGTCCTACGCTGCGTGGTCGGGAATGGCATAATATCTGAATCCGATACGGAGACTGACTGAATGAGTGAGTTACCTTGCAACTTCACTACGATATCCCAATTCCCAACCAAACCGTAGTGGTGGTGGTCCCACCAAGGTAATTTTGATCTGTTAAAATTGTGAAAAAGCCAAAAACCACCATCCAATAGTCAATTTTGTTTTTAACGGAAAGAAAAAACCCGGTGTGGTATGTATTTCGTGCTTTTTGAAAAAGTAATAAATTGTGGAGAGGGCTTGAAATTGGAGGGAGGAAATTTTTCGGGGAAAAGAATTTGTTCAGGATCATTGAATTGAAGGAAGAAGAAAAAAAGCCTTTTGGGTAAAAATATTGGAGTTGAGAGAGTTGAAAAACGGGATGCAGGATTTTTTTAGGCTACACATACCTTTTTTTGTTGTTTTGTAACTCCATTTCACATTCTTTTTTTCTTCTCCTCTGCTGCTTTCAGGTTTCTCAAGAAGAAAAAAGAGGAGTCGCTCCCTACCTATGAGAATCGAGTAAAAAGGAGTCGAGTAGGAAGGAAAGGGAATAAATAATGGATAAATTCCGACTGGAAGAAAAATGGAGAGGGCAGTTCATCGCCGGCACACACACACACACATATTATATATATCAAGTTGGGCGAGTGGAGTGGAGTGGTGGTGGTGGATATAGGTACAAGTATACAAGAAGGAGAAGAAGAAGAACAGTCGCCCAAAAAATCATGGACACCGTACATGGAAGATGAAGATAAAACGGGTTTAGCAACGTAGCAGCAGCATTGTTACTACCTTTTCGTTCGTGAGTGGAGCAAAAAGAGAGCGAGAAGGTGGTCATTTAAATCGTCTCCTTGAGAGTAAAACGAAGAAAAAAAAACAAGAGGTTCGTTGCTTGTTTTCTATGGGGAAGGCAAGCAAAGGCAGAGGAGGAGAAGTTGTTTTTGTTTATGGAGGCTTTGGTTATTTTACCTGTTCAGCAGCAGAGAGACACGGAGGATATTCTGGATTGTGATGCAATGCACCTTTTGTGACTAATACAACCTGAGTCAGCAGTGATAGGGAGGGGGTGGGTGGAGGTTAGGTGGATGGAAAGATGTGGCTATGATTTTTGGTAGTATTACGTGATAATAATAATATTATGCAATATGTGAATGGAAGGGATTGACTAGGTAGGAGGGTTGACTGGTATGAATTGCCCAAATATAAGGAATTTTTTATTAAATAGTAAAAATGTGACAAGTAGTTTGGTATAAATTAGACGCCAGAAATATTACAGTTTTATGAACTCGCCAGTAGTGATAGGGGTAGATATTGCGCAGTCGGAATCGCTGTGAAGCATTGATCGATAACAGTAATACGTATGTAATACGTGATTAGTAGACCTAAATTAAGATGCAAAATGTAACAACGGTCTTGTTTAAAAAAAATACACTTAACAAATCAGACAGTATTGCACTACCGTAAAGTTAATTTGTCAAAATGTAAAAGCAAATTGTAACTCGAATTTTTAAATCCACAAAAAATACACGATTCGATTCTCTCTCAAACCCTGCATTGTTGATTGCTGGAACAACCACGACCCCACACACTCATACTTTCATACTTGTGACTGCTCCCAACTCCTTTCTTTCCTCTAAAATACCACAAGATTATTATTATGAATATACAAAGGGAACAGGACTGCTGATCGTGAGTGAACATCCGTTGCAAAAAGTCATAAGGAGCCTGTGTGACCAGAAAACTTTACAACGTCAAAACATTCAACCATCCTGCTCTCCATGCAGCAGCACACTCCCAAAATATATATATATATATTCTACCAAAAAAAAAGTTTAATCTAACTGGCTGAAAACACGGCATGCCACCAGAAGCTCCAGAAAAAAAGTTTTAGTTTTCTCAGTTCGGAAAGGGAAATAACGATGAGGGAAAGCTGCCCTGCTTAGTCTGCCTTCATCCCGTTTAATCCGAATTTTGTGCAGCTTTTTCCTCTTTGCAGAGAAATGGTCGGTGGTGGTAGGGACTACGGACGGAGTTGCTAGTTGGTTCCTGTGTACACCATAAGCTCCACTCTAATGGCTGCCAAGTCCCATTCCCAAGGCACATAAATACAAGGAACTAAAGTAGGAACGTGAGCAGGGAATTAAAACTCACATCAAGAGGAAATGATACATTCAGACAGCTACGTGCTCCGAACAGAATTCCTCCACATGGAATGTTTACATAAAGTCCTAGTCGTGCCCAACTGCAAAAAAATCCCATTGAAAAATTCCTAATGTTTCTGGCTCTCTCCTCTCAACTCAACCTGCATTTTTCTAGTTTTTTTCTATATTTCAGTCCATGCTTCAAACTGGTATCAAGTGGTAGCAGATGCTCAAGTAAAAACTGCTCTAGGAAATAGTTTTTTGTAAGAAAGAAAGAAAAAACATTTTTCTCTTCGCAGAATGCCTACATGGTCAGCAGCGGCGAAATTTGTAGGGTAAATCCTCCTTTTCAGATTCAAGGAAGCAGACACACACATGCACACAAACTTGATCACAATGTAGGTGATCACTATGATCCTATGCGGACTAAAGCCTTGGGAATTTGGGAAGGAGGATTCGATGCAAAAAACTGGTCGTATGCTTGCACATGTAACGTAACTCCAACCGGATGTGTTTCGACAAAATAATGTTTCGCTTCCAGCGAAAATGTGTGTACAATACTTTTAATTAAGGGTAACAAAATATGAAAGGGAGAATAAAGAAAAGAAAATAATTTGATGCACTTGTTACTACCTTTTCGTCCGTATTACATCGTGGATTACACATGGCCATAGTCCGAGTCAGACCGGATATTGGAAAATGGAGCCTGATTTTGGGTAAAGTTACGGAAACTACTAATTACACAGGTGAATCCATTACATACACGCTTACGCTTGTAAGTTCAATTCATCACTTTGCAATTAAATCAATAGAATGGGCGTCCGGTAGACAATCTAAAAGTGTAAACTACCAAGAGTAATAATTATTTTTAGTTTCCGACATTCTAGTTGCACAATTTTTATTGAAATAGCTTCCTGGCCCGTTTTGGCATTCCTACCTGACCAGACCAGTCACGAATTAAGATTAGCTAACTTACTATCCCCAGTGCACCCCGTTTTATAGCATGTACCAAACAGTATCTAGACTCCAGCTATTTAAGTATCCTGGACCCAATCCTTAATCAATCACTGCAAATTATTGCGACAGCAGCAAAATCTCTCCGTGTATCCTAGCCATATATTATCCTTAATTAGCCTGTGCAACCTTACTCCTACGGGTTTCCTATTGTGGAATATGATTTAAAAAATTGGACACGATTCCCCAACGCTCTGATGATGTTGATACCCTTCTTTCCGTCGTCCAATATTGATGTTGTTGGTTCTCCTCATCCTGCATATTTACTGCTAGTTTTGCATACTCAAATCAGTCCAGTCATTTTCCGGGTGAACCTGCACGGCACGACACGACGACATCATACCATACCATCATCATATCCCCTCAGTCAGACCGGGCCGGATCCATTACACCGGGCACGAAACTCGAAAGAGGAGGAAGAGACGTAGGAGGAGGAGGAAAAGCGAAAATCACCCGGGATTTTAAACGAGTTTGTGCTGTAAAATAAATCTATCAAGCGACCATAATATAGGAGCCCCTGGATGTTTTCTATTCCTTGCGAACGCATCCACACAATTTCCCTATCTTGAAGTGAGATTATTCTTGCCTCAAGCTTGAGAGAAATGGGAGAGAGGAGAGGAGGACTGTGTGATAAATGCAAATTACTTTTTGGGACTAGAAAACCCCGAGTCAGTCTCCCTCCGCTCCGTATACAGTTCTTCTGACTAGGGTTGAGTTGAGCTTTATACATGTCTCCACATTCTTTCGCTGCTGCGGAACTGAGGATGCATGCAAGCTAGGCTCAGTGTCGACGACGACGATTTCTACGAAAAACCACAGAACAAGCAGTTCCAACGAGTTTTCAAAGTGTGTTATACTTGGCTAAATGGGTACATTTTCATACACAACAAAATTTTTCCTATATGCCTGTAACCTTGCCTTGGCTGGTTGTACAACTACTGCAAAAGCACTTTTGCGTGTGCTGTCAGCTTAGAGGAGTAACATTATTATGAGTCTTTCATCTGATTCAACAAAAGCATGATATGAATACACACACACACTCGTCGTGAGCGAGTGAGCTCACCCAAAGGCGGTGAGGAGAGGAGTGAGTAGAGTGTGCAAGCCAAAAAATTTCCTAATTTTCTCCTCTTCTCTCCGTTAATATAAAAAACGGAGAAGGCTCATTTTACATGCGTTTTCAGCACAACTCTCGGATATTACATGAAGGAAGCGAGAGAGAAAAAAAAATCGGTATTTTGTAAGGACTCGGAGAATCATCATCCTCCCTTTCCAAACGGATTTCCAAACTAGGCACTTTTCGAGAGTGGAATTGCAGCGTGCTTGTAAACACGGGAATGCGATGCGAAAGACGGACATATAGATGATCATATCACTCGTCAATTCAGCCAAAACTTTCAATAAAAAATGGAAAAAATACAGTCCATAAAATGTCTCACAAATCATTAATACCCAAAATGCATCCATCCGATCCGGACTGAAATTGACCAAGTTTGGTTACTTTAAATAAAATAATTAGAATCCTGTATTTCAACTTTAGCGTAGGTCACTTCGAGATATCA
>JAANSN010001058.1:0-39386 GCA_036850665.1 Dicranocentrus wangi | reverse complement strand
TGGTAATCATTTCCTTACATATTTTATAAAAAATTCAATCCATCTCATTTCGCGTCCCCCCAACACCTTCTTCTTTTCAGTCTGGTGAGTTACATTTTTTGCATTATAAAAAGGAGGAGGAGAAGAGCGAAATGTGTAAATGACAGATCTAAACTAACAGAGATAATTAGTAATATTAGATTATTGGATACATTGTTTTGCAGTTCAGCGTCCAATTTTTATGATTAGTTGAATTCCAAACGGAAAGTGTAGTAGTGTAGATTATTCAATTCATACGAGTTTATTTATTGGCCTAGGGTAATGATAAAGGTCCGTGTCGGTGCGCCACTGCCACTACCTTTTCCTGTTAGGACAGAACGAGAAGTTAGGGAAGAGTAAGCAGTGGAGGGAGAGAAATCTAGTTGGATCCTCTTCTTCGGTGAATCCATCAATTTCCAAGGTATTCAAAGAGTTGTCTGCATATCGCACGTAGCTAAATGTAATCTGAAATGGGAGAGAGAAAAAAAATAGTAATTGGTAAATAGGAAACACGGGGAATCAGAGCATGATGCAATGCATAAGAACAAATTAGGAGGCGAGCTTACCTCTGGATGGGGATTCTTCATGTCCAAGAATCTCATGGTTTCGAAATGAGAATGAAATTGAGGAATGACGGTAAGGTTACGCCCCAGCAAGTGACCTGTAATCAAAATCAAAATGGAACATGGTTATATTGTCTCAAGCTCAATCGTAATACTCTGCATATATTAGTGCGTAACATAATCACATAGAGGTACATTTGTTTCATGTAAATAACAGAGGTCAGAGCCATGCTTTATGAGCTAAAAAATCCTACATTTTTCATATAGTACCATTTACTGGACTTTAACGTCCTAATATTTAATATTTTCAGCCCGTAGACAAGGTATATAGTAGATATTAGATCTGGCTAGTTCGGTTCGGTCGGTCAATTGCATTATGTACTTTTTATTACTTAGGTATATACATTGTGTATTGTATTTACACGTATAGCATTGCGTTTCTTGTCTGCAGTGCAGACGACTGGTTTTAAATTACTCTGTGAAACTGGAACTGGACCCACTCCCAAAACTCCAAGAGTAGCAATCACCACCAAATATACAGCAGTTAGTCAATGCCAGTCAGTCAACTGCTAATTCATTGTCGGTGATTAATTACCCCACCTTCAACAAATTTTTAATTTATTCCCTGCTGCACCTATATAGCCAGCGAGAGTGATTTAAGGCGAGACTAGATATCAATGGGTTATTTGAAATTTGAGAAAGCGAAAGTAACAAGTAAGTACGAATTGCATATTATTGCATCTTTATATAATGCAGAAGAGATGCTTGTATGACTGAAAGCATCTGCAAGACAGTTGGACACAATTGTGATTTAAGGTACTTAGTGTCCGTGTGTAATAACTTGTAATAAAGTATATCCTCCAATAGATGTACGTAAATATGTGCAATAAACCAATATAACCAATTAAATCCACCAAATTGTACTTAACATATCTCAAACTTGTCGTGGTTAGAATTCTTAAAATTCTCATATTCAGAATATGTCAAAAGTCAAAATTACATCTAAAACTATGTAAACTTTGATTGTTAAGTAATTTACAATAGGCCTATACACCGAATACCAAATTAAAAATTACTACTGGAGAAATTCAAGTCAAGTCTACATTTTTCTTCAGCCCTGCGCAGACTGCTGTAGAGACAACAGAGACCGGTGACTATCATCATCACTACCACGAGAATTTAATGCGTTAGGGAGATGACAGGAAACCAATGGATTCTGTTACAGAATGATGCGATGGGATGGCAATGATGATCTCTGTATGTACATGAGTACAAGGCTATGATTAAAAATTGTAATCACGACTTCTATAAATACTCACTCAAAACTCTTGATTACGAAAAGTCATCCTCATCTTATTCACAGGCTTTATCTTAAATAATTATCTAATTGGCCAGCGGCATGATCGTTGACTCCCAATCCACACCAACATGCTGCTAACTAAGCATTATTATTATATTCAAATGCAATGAATGATTCCCTTAACTCGTCATCTCGTCTCATGATCTTCAAACGAGAATTAATTTAGGTATACCTGCTACTTTTACACCCGCCGTGTATATAGCTCATCTTACATCCACAAAAATATGCATACAATGAACTTTTATGACGAGATGAAAAAAAATGCATCTCATCTTGATTTCTGTAATCATCGCCCAGTCTGAATTCATATGGTGTAATTAGTTGGGCGTGGTTTTGGTGTCTGCAGAAGACTTCTATTTTCAGGACGGCGGCTGCAGCGCTGACGGCAAAAGCTCAGCTCATCGTCCAGCCAGAGATACAACTATACAACTCGTACGTAGCAACTTTGTTCTCCTTTCAAGTAGCTCCTACAAAATTACCCATTACACTTCACACCTCATAACAAGCAAGCCTGAAAGTGGAGCTCTATACGATAAGATTACTGTTAGAGCTGTGAACTTCCTCGTATTCAAATGAAGTTTTAAAGACCCATATAATTTAAAGTACACTGCAAAAGCGAGATTTTTATAGTTGGTCGTGTCCAACTTCAAACACTTAAACGGGAGCTACCAAAAAACCAAACTTTACAAAACGTGGCAGTTCAGTGTACACCGATGATCATATAATAATAATTCGTTTAAAGGTTCTTTATAAAAATAGGAATGGTCTGGCTCTGTCTGACTCGAATCGAAACAGCAGCAGTCTTCTTAAAGTGACTTGTTGTTGTTGTATTAGGAAGCAATAAAAGCACGAGTTGCTCACCTGCGATATAACCCATTGTTACGTCGTCGGGGAGTTGGATGCTATCACATAACTTGGTAAACTTGCCCCCACTGCAATAAAACAAAAAAATACTCATTAAATTATCTGCATAAACACGTTGTACAAGAAATTATATAATCTCTCTCGTCCTTTTTTGATTTCGTGTAGCTGCTGATGCGATGCACTTAAACCATCACCTGCATATTCAGGATCTTTGTTTCACGGCACGACAACAACAACGGTATGCAAGCAGGCAAGGTAGTTTTTAGGAGTTGAACACTATCTCAAAACAATTTTGATATAAATATGCAAATGTCCTTTATGACAAGGATGGTTTGATTGTAGGTAGCTATAAAAGCATTGCATCTTTCACATTTTTCGCTGCGTTTACTCCGTCACCGTCAAAGAGTGGTGGGGAATCATGTAAGTTTTTTGTGTCATCATCCTAATGGACACAAGTATTGAAGGGAGTGAGAGACGACGCGACGTGAGAAAAACCAATAGTATTCCTATGGACATTACAACTCATTCAAATGCATGCCGTGTACGATGCTTTCTGCCTTCCCAGCAGCGGATAGTTAAAAAGTTTCATTTCAGGAACAACATGATTTTTCACTTGAAGCCATACGCGTACCATCTTCCTGAATGCAGTTTCGAATCGTCTCTCCTCGCCCAAACTTGTTCATCATGAGTCGACCTTGGTTTTTTATAAACAAAGCGGGCACAAAAGTACAATGTACAGTAATGTTACGACTCTAGCCATTTTATATGGCTGATTATCTACTGCTGCTGCTTGCTCCGGCTACTGCAAATGTGAGTTACTACAAAAATTCATCAACAAACACAGGCACTCGCCTCGAACGAACGCAGTCGGATAAGATCCATTGTTTCATTGTCTTGTCAAAACTTTCATCCTCGTTTGCATGCCGTTGCGTTGCGTTGCTTGCCGGTCCCTTTTCTTAAAAAGGAGCCACCACCACGGCTTGATTACAATTGATTTTATGGTGGAGAGAGGTGCTATGTTGGAAAAGGTACATCACATAAACCTTACAAGAGTCTTGCCGACGGAGGAGACGGAGACCAAGATTTAATTTCCAGAATGCAGGTTTGACGGCTACAAAAGCTTTGCTTCATACTATTTGCATATCCTATGCATACCAGCCTGTTGCTCTTTGATTATAATTATGCATCATTAGTCGTTTGCTTTGTTCCAACTTTTAGCTATGAAACGAACTATAGCTACACACACCGAAGTGGACGGTTTGCTGAATGGATATATATGCCTTGAATCATTTTCGGTATTTTTCTCTATAATTTCACTCACCTCGCAACCGGACTCATTCTTTTTGCCAGAGCTCTGCTAAGGCAAAAGCCTGCCCCACCGGTGGCGAACCAGAACGATATCTCCTCCTGGAAATATTAAAAAAAAAACATGAATAATTAAGATGTTTGCCTACATGTTTGCTAGCCACGAAGATGAATGCAAAACAAGATCAGGATTAGGATTCTAAAAAGAAGCTGTATAGCGATAAGATAATGGTAATATTTTAAGATGCTATGCTGGAATGAAAAGCGCAGTGTAGTACAGTTATATATATTTACGTTATATTAGATATGTATATTGTATATGTTTCATAACTTCGCGAGAAGCAAGATTACTTTCGTATTCATAATTCTTGTAATTTTGTTTCTGTTCCGTACGAAACGTTTGTATCACGTTACGGTGTTCGTTCGTATGTTATACTAAAACGTTCTTAATCTTGCTTGCAGTCTCCGCATAACTCTTTTTCAAGCAGATTTATAGTGACTGTGACACGGGGCATTGGGTTCATTAGTAAGTTTCACTTTGGTTGTATTGAATTAGTTAAAATTTTCAAAAAAATATGTCTGGAAAGGGAACTCAAAAGGGCGGAGGGGCCAGTGGCAGTGGAGGAGGAGGTGCGCCACGTGCGGAGTGTCCAAATGAGTGTGGATACGATCCTTCGAACAAACGACACGAAGAGAGTTACTGGGAAGGGATAACGGACCCACGGGATTATCCGGGTAAGATGACACAACCAAAATCAATATTTTTTTATGCTATTGTAATTATGTTGAACAAATGCAATTCATATAAACTAACAGGATTCCCAATTTTTTAAAATTATTTTAGACAGTCACATGAAATTTAACAGCATCTACTATCGCATGATCGATCGACAAATTGCTGCGAATCATTTCACCGAGTGTCTGGGAGGGAAAGCACAAGGTATGATATTTCTTTGATAATTTTTGTGGCAATCAACAAATTTTATGCGCCGAAGTATTGAATACCTTGATGGATCGGTTTTGTGTTGTTTTCGTACTAAATATTTTGTTTTTGTATCAAATGATTCAATTCAGGTGGCAATAACTCGGGTGCATCATCAGGATCCAAGAAGTGATTCGAGTTTCTCCAAGATTCTGCCTACTGCTGTCATTCTAGTTTGAAATGATAATTTTGATATTCTTCAGCGAATTGGTTTCTTCGTATTTACAACTTTTGTCGAGTATTCTTAAGTAGTTTTCAAAATCGTTGAAATGTGTAATCAACAATTAATTGTAATTCAATATTAGGATATGAATATGACGTAATTCAATAAAAAAATTGGTTCTGCAAAAATCTTCAACCCATTCGCTGTTTTGTGTTGATATTATGCATCGTATTGTTAGAAAAGAATCTTTGTTATATTCAATATTTTACATTTACTACTTACTCACGAAGTAGTTTAGTTGGCGGTAGTTCGTAAAAAGAAAAGGACTGATTCAGATGAAATGCAGGTTCAGTAGATCTCTTCTCTCTAATCTAGTCTCATCTGCACGGTTTTCGGAAAGCGAAAGCCTTCAATTTTCTGTCATTAGTCATTACTGGAGTCTCGTCTAGTTCGAAATTAAGGTACATGATTCCATGTACCTATGCATGCGGCACCATAACCACACAGCATCGCACCGGTATATCACCAACATTGATAATCAGTATCCTTACACACCACACACCACCGCATTATATTCCAGTTCAATTCGAAACCTCTCATGAAAACAAATCAAAGTGCAACTGTTTAAACCATTTCAAGAGCGGTCGAGGCGGGTGGCATGTTTCCTTCGTCGAGCCCATGCATGGTCCGCCAAAAATTGTCAGTTGAAGAGCATCCTCAATCCTCGTACCCCATTTGAGCTGCTACTTGCTTGCTGGTGGTATTTTTTATGCAATTTAACTTCTGTCTCCTCTGTCAGACCCCTAATGATGAGGATTACACGAGCTATGTAATTTCATGTCATTTTATGTATTTATTTTGACAAGCAGGAGCAGAGATGTGTAATAAATGAACAAAAACTAAATCATATACACACCATGCACCTGCCTGCCTCCACTTCCTACATCCTATTTGAACCTCGAATTCGAAGTAATCAGCAAATCTTCCTGGCGTACCTGGTAGGTGACCAGACCAAGCAAGCCTCTTGTGTCAAACGGTGGGCCAACTACTCCAAGAGAAATCAATGTGCTCACTCTTGTCATGTCATGGTTTTACGTACTTCTTCTTGCTCATAAGTTAATTCCAAGACAGGCTTCAACATCTACGCGGAAATAAATTAAGGGCAACGTGTCGCTAATGACGTGACATCATTGGAGATCAAGGAAGCCAGAGACGAGATCAAAAGTTCAACTAGACCAGGACCAGAGTGAGACTGGATGAAATACGATCCTCCACCGTAGTAAACAAATTTTGAAATACCAAAACCTTGCCTTGCATGATGATGATGATGGCATGACCAATCCTTTTCCTTTCTTTTGGCATTCTTATAACTACGAAACATGCGTGATGCACACACGCTACGCATGCATCCCTTCAAACAATTGCTGCTAACTAACACTCGTTCGTTTGGACCAGCATGAGTGGCGTGGAAAATGGAGCATGGAGCGTCAGTCTCTGTCTCTGAAAGTGAAATCAGGGATTCACTCCATCATCATGCAGTTGTTGATGCTTATCAAGGATTGAATAATTTGTCTGTGTCTAAATCCTGACACGAGTTAACAACATGGCTCTTGGAATATTATTAGAGTTGCCCGTTGCCCCTATAGCTAGCAAGGACAGGGATAACTATTTTTGCTAACCTTCGCTATGCCATGTCATCTTGTACAGCAATTTGACATACATTCCAGAAAGTTTTTAGAAAAAAAAAATCCAATTCCAAGTAATTCCTTTTTCAAACTCTTTCAAAAACATGATTTGCCATGTGCCATCACTGTTCGACTCATGCAGAGCAGCTCAAATAAAGTACGGCGGAGGAAATGATGTTGATGACTTTTATGAGGGGTGGAAAATCTGTGTGTGTTATGACATGAAGTGGTGGTGCCAACCACCATCATCCATGCAGGACGTTTTTAGTGCTTTCAATTCAAAAACACGTTTAATAGCCTATCTCATCTGTTGTCCGTCCAGAACTTTTCTTCTCCTTTGGCTCATTTGCTTCTTCTTTATTACGACCATGTTTAACCTGGTGCCATAAAACTGGGCACGGATTTTAGGAAAAAGGGAATTTTCCTAGAAAACTTATTGTTATTGCATTTTACGACATTACTTACAGTAGTAGTGTATTGGAAAAAAAGTACATGAAAAAGTTTTTTAACGTGCTCGACAACCTGCCTAACCCATTTGCTCCTTTGGTTTCCAATGAATATTATCACCGTTTCCTCCTGCTGAGGGTAAGTTTGCTCCTACAAAGCGCTATGAATACTGGCTGTAGCTGTGGCATGATGACGAAGCAATACAGGTAAAGGGTGGACCTTCGGTCCGTCGTAGTAATTAAGGAGTGGTGTGGTGTCAAGAAAACTATGGCTAAATGGCTTCGTTTCTCTCTCTCTCATTTCCCATCTTTCAGTGTCGTGTCCATTTTTTGAAGAGAAAAACACGGCTTGGAGTTTTTATGTCTTGTGTAGTAACTGTGAGCGGAATGTGTAATTTTTTTTGAAACTTGTAAAGAAGAAGAATCCTTCTGCTGAGAGACATGTGTGCACTTTAGAAGCTTTTTTGTACATTTTTTGACGGCAAATAATGCAATCTGCATTTTAATATTGTACAAGTAGCAACATGTACCATAAATTCCACAAAATAATGTAAATCCATCTTTCAGTGTCGTGTCAATTTTTTGAAGAGAAAAAACACGGTTTGGAGTTTTTATGTCTTGTGTAGTAACTGTGAGCGGAATGTGTAATTTTTTTTTAAACTTGTAGAGAAGAAGAAGAAGAATCCTTCTGCTGAGAGACGTGTGTGCACTTTAGAAGTTTTTGTACATTTTTTGACGGCAAATAATGCAATCTGCATTTTAATATTGTACAAGTAGCAACATGTACCATAAATTCCACAAAATAATGTAAACTACATTTATTGTTAGTTTGGTTGAATAACCGGTTGCGGTTTATGGATGCTAAAATGTGATGCTGTTGCTGAAGTTGCTGAAAACTTTATAAACTTTCACACACCTGGGAATAAATAATGTAAACTACATTTATTGTTAGTTTGGTTGAATAACCGGTTGCGGTTTATGGATGCTAAAATGTGATGCTGTTGCTGAAGTTGCTGAAAACTTTATAAACTTTCACACACCTGAGAAGATATTGTATTATTACTCTACCAAAAATTATTGTTTCTGAAAAAGTTGTAATATCATTTTATAATCCGGCTGGACGACGCGACGAGCCATACAAAAGGATTTGAAAAGTGTTGCGTGAAAAGCAGCTGGAATCTGGATTGGATATAAAAAATATATAAGTGACCTAGATTCCATAATTTTTATGAAGTTTTTCTTCGACAGGAAGAGAAACAGCTCGTGATTAGGCTCTAACAACGTCGACTTAAGACTTCACTTACGATTAATTTAAGACACATGCAACCAACAGGTTGCCTTTTCTAAGCCTTTCCAAGCAGATTTTCTCAGCCCTGTTTAACTTTTATTTTATCACGGTCGGTCGGTCGGATCCTTGTGTGTGTGGAGTGAAGAGCATTTCCAGTCTATATAATTTTCATTGCTCCTCCACCTCAACCCCCAACTCCAACCCTTCTTCCTCGACGAGCCTCCTTTTTTAAGATGAAATCATGCACATTCCTCTCCTCTTTATAAATATCCCGACCCGATGCAATACTGTTTTCTGATGTTTTTTTGAGGAGAGCAGCAGCCACCGGCACTTTTAACTGGAGAGGAAGGAGTGTCATAAAACGGGAAAAGAATTTTTACACTCTAGTTTTCACAACAGATGTACGCAGTACGCAACGCACAACGACGGCCCGACCTTTTACACAAAATATGGTTGTGTGTACACATAATTTTATGTAGATCTCAACAGATTCTTCCATTAGCATGATCCACAAGCCTGCGGCATGTTAAAGGGAGGTCTTGTTGAGAATTCTTACAAAAACAACAGCCGTGCCATATAAACTTCTCTACTTTTGTATCAGATTTTGGAATCAAAAATGAGTGGAGTGGAGTGGGTAATATTTGAAGTGTTATACGTATCTCCATTTTAGGGCCGTATATCTAAACGGAGGCATTTTTCGTGCATACCCAACTGGAAGAATTTATAATTTGCAAATCGCTTATATCGCCTCGTGCGTCCCTCTGAATAGTTTTCTTTGCATATTTTACGGATTCATCATTCCATTCCAGAAATTCCATTCAAAAAATGCGTTCCATTTGTCGTAACAATGAGCACCCACCAAAAATAGGCATGTTTCAGTCCTCAAAGATAACTCGCCGTCCGCACGTCAAAATCTAAATACTTTTCTTTGATCAGATAAATTTCATCAGATAAACCGATTCTGATTCAGAGTTTTTATGTTTAGCTTAGCATAGCGTAGTCTCTGTGCATCCTACTTAAAAATATCACTGGAAGAATGAATCCCTTGGTGGAATTCTATAAAGTTTATATTCGTTCGAGCGAACGAGACAGGACCACATCAAAATAAAATCAAACGGGGAGAAAAGATTTTCTAATCTTACCTGGCTCATCTTTTATTACAATGAAAAAAGTCTCAGCCACCTGTTCCTACTCTTTCGAAGTAACGTCGGTTTTTACTCTTGTTTGAACCTTATGTCCTAACTGAAGATTTCAATTTATTTTTTTATGCAGGTATAAAAATATATAAAATTGAAACTATTTACGATATTCAGTTTATAATTTTAGTACACTCACTTTCATTTTGTTTCTCGGCATGGTTTTTTTAGCATACCGTAAATCAGCCGCGGAGAGGACGGAGTAGTAAAATTTTAAGTGATATTACACGGTTATTATTTTTACCACCAAATTGCATTATTTCATTCCATCCCGTAATAAAAAAAACTTTCCTTCGTTTATCAATAGTGTTAGGTAAACGTGAAAAGAGTAAAAGTGCACATTCCTAAATCAAAAGATAACGCTTGAACTCGGTTCCAGGTTTGTTACACTCCATTATTATTATAAATAAATCCCAAGGATTTTATATAGTCGACCTTGCAGACCAATTTCGTAGAACTGCAGGAGAGCTGAATAAGAACTACAACTACAAATTAGTGCTCTGCTCTCTAAAGTGGTCTCCACTCGTCGTTTTTTTTGGTGTGCTAGTGGTCTAACATTGCATCTGCCCTAATTCCTTTAGAACACCATCCGCATCCCTTCCTTCCTCTCTCATATGCCTTTAGTCATTAGGTTTATCGAACATTTTTAAGATATAAACTGAAATAGATAAGTGTGTTGCAATTTACGTGATCCCCCTGTAATGATACCCATATACAAGCAAAAATATGCCTTGTAGGTCATGTGCTATTGATTTTAACGCCATTCTTCAGAAATCGTGAATCCCAGCGTATGTCGTATCACACAGATGCACTTTTGCTGAGAGGTTGCTGCATGATATGAGTGAATAGGAAAGTGTAGGTGTTAGGCGTTGTTAGAGGTGTACCAAGTCTTCCTGCATTTGAGTCAAACCATATCAGCTTCATCAAGGGCCTTTTTAGCCTTCTAATTTGATCTTAAAAATGCCGAATACCCGTTTCTAAAACTCTCCCCACAAAAAAGGTTGTTTTAGCAAGGAAAAAGGGATCCGTTTCCGGCATAATTGACTTTCATTAGGAGAACTCAACTGATCCCCAATAAACAAGGGGCAAACTAGTAACTACTACGTTGTGTGTCCTCCCATCATCTCATCTCATCTTTATTCCCAATGTTGACTCAGTGGATGGGTTTTTCAGAGATACAACCTTGATAAAAAGCATCCTGTACCTTCGGGCCTGGTGTAATTTCAGACAGACGCCAAGGATTAGAAAGAGTTTACGGCATCCCTTTTCTTTAAAAAAACACGTTTCCTTCTTCTCTAATCAGTCGATTTCTTGAAATATTACGTGATAACCTTGTCCAAGAATACGCCTGATTTGATCCTTTTGTTAAAAAGAGAAAAATGAGAACCCTCACACGTCTTTAAGGAAAGCCTAAGACTGCGGATCTTGTTACCTGTGAAGGGTTGATTTTTGTCTGTGGACGAGAAAGATAGCGGAAGAGAAAAAAGGTAATTAATTAAAAGGCCTTTTTATGGTGTTGATACGGGCATTGTGATGCTTTCTAGTTTTGAAGGTAAACCAGGACTTTTTTTTAAGAAAAAAAAACCGATATCGACACACCTGCTTTCAAATCACTATTGATTTTTTAACAACTGGACTTGGACTCCCTATACTCCCATTCTCCAATAAAAAAAAACTTTTGGGAATGGCAGGGATTAGATACACTAAGTAAGTGTACACGGATATAACAAAGCCAAGAAATTGAGAACAATTTTTGAGACCAGATAATAGCTCCATTTTCCTCATTATTATTGCGCACGCAACCCTGTTAATCTTGCAGACAATTAAGATTTCTCCGCCGTGTGTGTTTCCCCAATCGAACACGACACCTGCGAACGCTAAAATAGATCTAATCCTGCTGGTACATTTTTCCTCTGTAAAGCAGATTATATCATTCTACAGGTTGTGTATAAACAGAAACAGTAAAAACTAATTATTCAAGATGCACCGGAACCCAATAATTATCATCGTCAACCATATTTTCAAACGCTACTCGCGAATAGGCTAAACGAGCTGGTTGCAATATTCCTTCTTTATGGATAAAAATGCATGTCGATAATAATGAAATGAATGACAATCAGTATGCACGATCACAATCACCAAACGATATATAAAGAGCCACAGGAAAAATATCTATTGTTTCCTGTGACCATCCAGTCACGATGTTACGTTTAAATGCCTTCCAATATTTTTCTTCTCAACCGCTACTACTACTAAACAACAGGTTTCTGGGGATTGGGCTTTGGGATTTGTAGTAATAATAAGTTTGTATGTAGTGCTCAAAAACTTCAAAAAATTGACGTAAAAATGAAATTATGTGCAAATAAGGAATCGACACAATGCATGCTTAAGAGTTTCAATTACAAATACGGAAAATGCATTGATTCCTGATTCCATCATCCAACCAAACAGGAATCTTCTGCTAAAATAATTTTCATGTAGAGCTTTGACAGTTGATCCACGAGTTGCCGTAAAACAGTAGCTCGATGCCTACCGAATCCCCCAAAAAATGTTTTATATCCTTGTATCCCAATTATCCCACGTGGGAGAAAGCAATCAAAGTTTCGCTCTTATTCAAACAAGCAGATTTCTACAAAATGGAGAGAGAAAAAATGAGTCAGCCACAAGATTATGTGTAAGAACATGAGGTCACCTTCATCAAACCTCAAAAATGGTTTCACCTGGATGTACATGCAGAAGAATGAATTGATGAATAATATAGCGAACCAACAGTAGCCAGCAGCTTTTTATCCAAATGGAGAACACAATCAGGAGAGTCAGGAGTAAGTAGAGATCGCAAACATATTTCATCTCTACAATTGCCTCACTTTTTATTCCAATCGTAAACCAAAGTGGAAAAAGTATATAAGTTTTTTTTTCTTCTTCATAATATACTTTGTCGAACCTGCTGCCGCCATTTACCCGAGCGTTTTCATCCCCATCACCAAAACACTTACAAAGCATGCTTCATTCCAAAGCATAATCATCCTAATCATTAGGAACCTCGCCGTATGCATGCCCAAATAATATTCTACATACATACATACAACCATTTTACCATATATCTTATGCCTTTGTTAAACTTTGCAATCAAGTAATCATCATCAACAGAGTGGAAATCAATCGGTCTCACGTAGGAAAAGATTTGTTAAAATCCCTATTGGTTATTAGATGGCCTGTCAAAATTAAAGGTTGATTATGAGTTGGATCTTCTCCTTCTCTCCCTCTTGCCAGGATTTTTTAATCTGTTTAATTCTTGAGGCAACGCATCAGGAGCATAAAAACTACATAAATCATGTTGAATATCACTCTCGCCTCAAATCTCCCAGAGACTTCTCTCATTTGAGCTCCGTCCAAATAGTGCAAGTCATTGATTACCGGGATAATAAAGAAAGCTACGCGGAGACACGGACACGACGACGATCGACCATCACTTTGACTGCAGCAGCCCAAGCTGGTTTTTTTTTATTCACGACGACGATCGACCATCACTTTGACTGCAGCAGCCCAAGCTGGTTTTTATTTTTGAAATAGCAGGTAGAACACGCAACGCAATAACAGTCTGAGGATGAGATGGTATCAGTCATCTCTAGTGATAAATTTTTGTGTCAAGTAGATAACAATTCGAACGTGTTATACATATTATTTACAATTTACACTCAAGTGCAAGTTGCAGGTAGAATAAAGCATTGTAGCTTGTAGTTCCTACTGCTGCTGCTGTCTAAAATGGCACAGTTTTTCCTCGATAAATAATAATAATGTCATGATCCCAGTCATATTATTTTGAAATTTCCAATGTAGCAGGATTTTGTTTTTGATGGGGTTCAAGTTTTAAAATATTAATATTCATGTTACGACTTCAAAATGACTTGAAGTCTTGAGGATTTATGCAATCCGCATTGCCACTTGAAGACTTTTGCGTTGAGCGTTGCATTTGCATTGCTCCACCGTCTCAGTCTCAGGCCTTTTGAGATTATGACAAGTAGACAAAAAGGTGGAGATTAGAGAGATGCAGTAGTCTGTGCAGCATAACAAGTACATTGCATTCCTTCCTTGTGAAGAAGATGGCAAAATAACGTCGGTGCATCTTCCATTTTTTTCATTATCATAATGTATATAGAAGAGTGTAATAGGAACACGTCATCATCATGGAGGGTAAAAATTGTGATGACCGGTGTCCTTCGTTCGTACAAGCTAGAATATAATAACAATAATGGGACGAGAAAGGAAAAAAAATGTTTTGAAATTCTGAGCGCAGTGCCACTCTGTAATTTAGCTTAGTCCATCATTTTTATTATTATTTTTCATCTGTCCATCTTTTCTCTCCTGTGAGCCAGCCAAGAATGCCTTCAAGTCAAAAATGCTTATATATATTGGAGAAGATGATTTTCAAAATATTTTCCTCTGACCTTTGCGCCTAGATGAAAGAAAAATTCGCAGGGAGTTAAAACGCCAACGAAAAGAAAAGAAAAGAATAAAAAAAACGCTTGAATCTATAATTTGACTGCCGGGAGGGAGATGATGACTTTAATATGCGCTACCCTGAAGGATTACACAACTCAACGGACATCAATCTTGTTAAAAGTCGGAAAGTTAAACATTTTTTGATAGAGAAACGGATCTTTAATCACGTTCCCTCTTGGAGTTACAAAATAGGTACCAACTCCAACTCTCCTCTCCATGGCCCCATATTGTTGGCTTCGGCATTGTTTCACACGTCAAATGAGATCGGCTCATTAGAGTAATTATTGTTGGGAGTTGAGGAGATGGAAGCAAAAAAGAAATATATTGGACCAAGTGGAGTGGAGTGGAGTGTGGAGTGCAAGCACTTTTCCAATATCATTCCATCTTGAGAACAATCACCTCCGTAAAAACGACGTTTGTTTCTTCAACTGTTCGTAAGGAATAAAGCCTTTTTGGCCAGATTGATTAGTGTGATAAAGGAACCACAAGACGCTGCTGGCACTTAACACAATCATAGCGTCAAAAGCTTTTGATTGGTTTCGACAGTCTGAGATTGGATCAGACCTGGGGCCGAGCGTACCACGGACCGAATATTATGCTCCTCTTCTTGGAGTCTGACTGATGTGATGTGGTCCATCCCATGATGAGCATTGATGGACAATACTGAACAATGGATGAAACTAAAAAAAATAGTGGATGAAGTTTGAGAAGGAAGAAAAGTGAAGGTTTATTATTTTTTTTCGCTAGGTATAAGGCTCGATAGCAATCAATCTCTCGCCGACTCAGGTACCATGGGCGGAAGAAGAGTCTACGAAGATGGATGGACTTTTTTCCTTCCAGCGGTAAAAAAACAGCAGGGCTAGGGCTGGCTACGCGTGGATCTATCTTCACCACACCACCACCACTACTATATGATCATCTCGGAATATTCTTTAGCAAAAGTACAATCGCATCATCATCCCGATCATAAAGGGAATATACAGCTTAGAGACTTTACTTTTGGAAAAGAGGTTCATCCAATCAGCATTTTTGTCCAGGGTGATCATTATCTAGGAAGATTTTTTTAGGTATGCATGATGACTCTTGACTTTTCTGACACCCTCCGCTTTTTTCATCAATCTCCCTTCAAGGGCTTCTTCGGCTGAGGAGATCCTGCACATATTTTTCGTTTCGTTGAAACAAGACAGAAATCGGGAAAAGAAATTATGGGCGACTCTGACTAAGCCATATAGTTATCCATTTTTTTTATGTTTTAAGATTTTAAGCAAAACAAGGTAAGGTTCCTTGTAATCCAGACTCCCTGCCTTGAGGACATGGTTGTTTCTTGGAGTTAACCATGAACTTGGATGGGTAGGGCTGGGTAGTCGTATTACGAAACTTATTGTTATTTACCTCCTGGTCATATATTTTTAGAGGTACGAACGAACCCTGCCTTATACCGTCAAAAAGATATTCCGCTTTTTGTTTTTTTATACGTACTATTCGCCTGACTTTATAAGTCAACTCCTCCGTGGACCAAAATTAGGGAATACAGAGATGTAATAATTTTTACAACTGAGATCATCCTCTCGGTGGATATAATTCGAGGTAGACAGAGGACCGGAGGTATTTCACAAATCAAACTAGGAAGAAAAAAATAAAATGATTTGGGATGAGCAAGTGCCTTTTTTGCCTAAAGGCAGCTGAAAAAAGGGTCTCTCTATATGATTATACTCTGATTGTTCTCCTATACACATATATTGCTGACTATATGGTTTGGAGTAATTTACCCTGAAAATGGTTCGCCCGTAAAGTATCCCTTTTTACAATACCATTTTTCTACCTGTACAGTTATCATCAATAATGCAAGTGCTCATGTCCGTCCGTTGTACACACACACATTCCCAAATCCCAAATATCATAAAAATGTGAGTAGTCATTTAGTGCACGAACCCAATTCAGGTGGATTCGAGTGCCTACCTTTTTGCCTACTGCTGCCTACCTAGCTGACAATGGAGTATTGTCAGAGTTGTGTTAACCGGCAGTAATGATGATACTGCCTACTCATAACAATTCCACTTCTGGAGAAAATGGTGTAACTCTTTCTCTCGAGAAATATACATATAATCATAAAAATCCTCCAGAGTTTATGTATGAAGGATGAACATTCGTATTTTCCATAATATTTTATACATGCCACCTCCTTCACAATGATTCGAAAAGGGTACCTCTTTTTGTTGCACGTTTCAATTGGTAATTTGGTTCATTTTGGAAGTTGTTTATTATGTATTCGAAGGACGGAGGAGGAAAGAATGGAAGTAATCATGTATTCATTCAACTGATGATGAGCTTGGCTCTTCTGCCTGGAATCCTTTGAATAATATTATTATGTCTTACTTTGGCTAAACTTGATTACTTTTAGGGCCACTCATGCATGATGCGCGACTGCGCGATGGATGAGTGTGTGCTTTGTGGTTTCCAATTGGCTGGAGAGACTCGTCCATATAATTTGGAAAATGATTATTGAAAATTGACAAAATCCAGCATTGGTTTGACATTTGGTCAACCAACACCACCACCCATAATGTACATATGGAAATCATGAAGGTTCATCATTCTTCATCTTGAAATGATGACCACCACGAAAAATAAATATTTAATGATATTATTCTGGTAAATTTGCATTTAAATTAAAGATTACAGTACAACAGCACGCATGTGAATTGTGAATCAGACATGAAACTTTTAATAATGAATCCAATAAAAAAGTTTCAACTTTCTTTCAGTTTTGCCTGTGGCACATTCCATGAATCAGTCCAACTACATCCTTCCAAAATAAATTTTTATAGCCGAGAAAAACAACAGCTGGAGATCCAAACAAGAGATTTCATGGTAATATAAGTGTGCAATACCAGTAAATCTTCAATTTTCAGAGTCACGAAGAGGCTTGGCAAGCTCAAAGTCGGCCCTTTTGCGAATTGCTGTAGTATAGCCCCCACTTATCCAACATTATTATTACATCATTCCATAGCAGCACACACATTGCTCATTGTTGCTCGTGTGATTGGGCAGGTAGGTTGGTGCACACAGTCTGAAATTAGTTTTCCTTATATGCTAATGAATTTTTCACATAGGTATTCACCTTTTCATTACACTTTATTGTTATTGGGAAAGTTGAACATCACAACAGGATGTAGAGCTGACATAAATTGAAAGGATTGGTCAATAAACCTGACACATTTGATTTTAACCAAAGATGTCATGTCTGCTCTTCTCTCTGGACAAATGTGAAAGGCTAATTTTTCTTGGATTTTGCTTGATTGCTTGTGAATTGTCATTAGCCGACAAGAAGACGAGAACAAACCAGCTAAAACCGTATTCTTGCTCCATCACAATCTCTTTCAATACAAATTGTTCAAAGGAGCAGACACAACGCGGACCTGTGACCAGTGGATGATGGTTGGGTTGGACACAACAGAAAAGTGAGAACAACTCACCCCCGTTTTAACCCTTCCTTCCAACGCATTATGTTTAACAATACTTTATTCAAGAAAACTAGATGAAGGGTTGCAAAGGAAAAATTCCAAGGGGTTAACACTATCCGGATTATTTTACGAGGTAGCAAGCAACTCACTCCGTTGTTTACTCTCAGTCCTTTTCTTCTCCAAACCCCGCATAATGTCCCTGTCTACTGGAAATGCAGCAGCATTGTGCCTGCATGCTCCCTTGCCAGCTCTCAATTCATAATGACATGGTAAACATATGGTCCCTCTTGAATATTTTAATGGGATATCGAGTATTGTTCCGCAACCCTAAAAGTAGTCGAGAAGAATAAGAAAAGTAGAGAAAAGCGCGAGGGATCCCTTTGCCACACTCAAACATTGTCTGAACAAAAATATCCTTTTACGTGAAGCGAAATAAAAAGGTCTCTGAAATTTAAGAGGTTCACTTGCTCCTGCCAACATCATCATCATCGCCACACTGGAGCAGTATTGCATCTGACTGGATATATAGGCATTGCTTCGTCATTTGTATCAGGTCAGGTTCTATATAATCCAAGTTCATTATTACCTGACTGAGCAAGGGCATGCAACTTGCAAGAGCAACTCAGCTTATTCATCTTGAAAAACCAAAGAGCAATAAATTCCAAAACGGAATAATGTATTCATGCTTACTACATATATATGATCAGCAAGCAGATTGAAGAGTCGAATCCAAAGTGGAAAAATCAATAAGATAAAAATCAATTCTTGCCGTGTCCTTCACTATCGCCACCCTCAATCACATGTCACCTCCGTTCAAGGGTGCCAAGCCAAGGCTTAAATATCAACCCCCAACCAAACCAAACCAAAGCCCCTACCAAAATCCATTAGGCATTCTGGAATGATAATTCCCCTTGTTAAATTCGTCGCTGTCATCATCAACCACCAGTGTCAGCCAGCAGCCATAGAACCAGGGCCCTTTTCCCTCCAGAGTTATTTACAGTGTCCATTACATGCTTTCCCACTTGTAATCACCATCCACATCACAGAGCAGCAGCAGAGACTGTGCTGTTGTTCTAAAACTCTGGAAAATAAGTACTTTAACTTTTAGGTAGTCGCTCAAAAGAGTTGCTCACAAGAAAACTTAAAATCATGTCGAAGGGATTTAGTGCAAGTGGGAAGGCGTTACATCACCAATTTTTCGTTTCCCCAGAGGACTTTCCATCCACACACCGGCCGGACTGATTTAATGTGATGTTTGTTCCACTTGGAATTTATTGCTTCAAAACGCTTAAAACCAGTGACTGATGTAGTGATGTAATACGCGGTCTGGATGGAGCAGAAAACCTGCTTAAAAACCTACAACACCTTTGCATGCTTCAACTCTCGTCCGTGCTTGACTGGATTACACGAGGAATTCAACAAGACGACTTTAAGATTTTAATGCATTTTCAAAGTGTACGAGAGGACGAACGACTCGCCGGGTCGCTCAGGTCAAGATCAGATAAGAGAACAAATAACATTAAAGCGCGGAGAACAAGCGGAGCATGCATGGATGGTTGGTTGGTTGCATGCTCCTCAACAACGGAGGAATATTGTCTCCCTCTTCAATCACCCACTTGACTTTATGATCAAGCTGTTACCAGAGTAAACATTGCTCATGAGTTGGTAAGTTTCGTGGGTTGAGGACGAGGTTGAGAGGAGGAGGCTATTCTAGGTAATGCACCAAAAGGATTTAAGACTCTGCTTTTACAATTTTATGACTCGGTGGTGTGCCACTTGAATTCCTCCTGTTTAACTTTCGTACGAGTCCACTAAATGCACGTTTATTGAGCACCAGCCATCAACTTAAAATTGGTAAAGCAAATACTAATAAATACCAACCAAAAATAATAATAACGTGATGGACCCCAATCACATATGGATAATCAGACTTTTTTATAGGGTTTTGTTCTTGTGACTTTAGAAGAAGAAGAAGAAAAAAATCACGACCAACAAGAATTTCTTTTAAAAATGTTATCATAACGCTTCATCCGCTTAGCAAACAGAGGAAAAGAAAAAAAAATATGTTGAGGATTCCTTCAAACCAAATAAGGTTGGGCTTTGATTTGGTTGAGCACAAGAGTGATCCTAGATCATCGAGTGTGGTGGTGGTGGTGGTGGTGGAATAAACGGTGTTCACGGTATCTCCGCAAGGACTTTCAAGTGTTTTCAAAGATCTTTTTTAAAGCCCTTCTATTCCCACATAACATGTGTGTGGCTCTGTGAGAGGAGAGTGCATGTATGCACATTTCTCACTCGACTCATACTTCAAGTGCAAGGAAAACAATGAGAGGCTTGCATTTAGAAGAAGAGTTTAGAAGAGGGATTTCTCCATAAATCAGATAAACTTTTGGGAGGTTTTCACATTTCAAATTTCAGTCCGTTTTTCCCATACCTAATGTCAGAAAGAAAGTGAAATAATATATATGTATTGTCGTTGCTCATCTCACAACAGTTCGTCCTTTTTCTTGATCGTAGATCGAGATGCGAGAGAAATAACTACACAAGTTACATTAATATCAGAGACCAAGTTGTTGCCTTCCCATAAAGTATGAGCATATTACATGGAGTTTATGCCTTTGTTTTCGTTTTGACTCCGCTGAACCGACAACCACATGACATTACGGACACGAACGACACACAGACACAATCCCTGCTTGAAATCAGTTTGACTGCCCATTGTATAGCCTATTGTAGTAGTCGAGCCAAGAGCTAAGCACATAAAGTGAAGAGAAAAAGAAAGGGAGTAGCCAGCAGTCCAATAACTCATGATGAGAGTGTAGTCCTCTCCCTGATATATATTGACACAAGACCGGCTCGCGGTGGTTGTGGTCGAGAGGCGTTTGTTTCAAGAGCCAGATCATGCTTCATTGCTCTCTCCGTAATACAGGTAGAGAGGCAACAAAAGGGAAAAAAGGCTAGAGACAAAGCTCACCTCACCACCAAACTATTGTCAGGTCCAAGTTTTAACTGAAGGTGGTAGACATTATTAGAAACTGGACACCAGCGAGGGGCAGAGGGTTTACAATACATTTTTAAAATGCTCCTCGGGAAACACTAACCCTGCCTCCAATTAATCCTTTAGTGGAAATTGGAAATCATTGTTCATTGCTGAAAAGATAAGGTTGAAGACATTAAAATCCGAGCGAGACACTCAATAATCGCAAGCAGCTTACAGGATCCAAGTGGTTGTGGATGTGCACATTTGTGCTCAATCAAGAGGCGCACACACATTCATTGCACGGTTATTAGTCAAAATTTGTGGTTTACGTACGTCAAGTCATCCAGTCCGTCCAGTTTTTTTTCCCTAGATTCCCCAAGGAATGCTTGTATTTGGCGAAGAAACAAAAACTGACATGTTCCCAGTTGCAAACATTCATTAAATGGGAATTTTTTTTATTGGACTTTTCAGCTGTGTGAATGAGGGTCCATACATGTTTGTATGTGTAATCTTGTTTTATATCGTCGTGGAACAGATTTTTTTAGTAGAAAAAAATGAAGAAAAGTTTGACTCTTACAGAGTTAAGTACATTGAAGGCAGCAGCTGAACTCAACTAATTTCATACATTTACTCTAATAGCACACGTATATTATGGTGGTGGTGGTACATTTCGAATGAAATTCTGTATCAGATCGAAGGTTACATGGTGTGCCCACTGAGACAAGTCGAGAAAATGCGTTCATCCCTTTCACAACTTCAACTTCCATTAGAGCCAATGTGCTAAGCTCATTTTTCATCGGGAACAGGAACAGATTTTTATTGGAATGGGAAAGCTGTTGTACATATACTAGTGGTTAGAGATTGGAACGTGGGCCTGGGATTTATCTTGTTGAAAGCGATTTGAAAGCGCATTATAACTGCTAAACACTTTGAAAATCCCCGTGCTATCGAGAAACTCTTTAAAAAAATAATGTTAACTCTCTGTTAGTGTTAACACATCATTCTACGAGGCTTATATAAAGTATAAGGCCATCTTCGAGAATGGTGTGCCATGCAGCACGATTATTATTACATGAGGAGGCAAGGGCTTCTTGGGCAAACAAAAAGTGGGAGAAGATGTTTGAAGATGATGCTTTTAAAATATAAAAAAATTCGGAGAGAGAGAAAAAACAAGTCGGACTGCTTTTCCCCCGAGTCAAATGCAAATGGTTACACAAGGAATTCTCTAATTTTAACGAGATGCAAGTACAAACTCCTAAAATATACAAGTACTAACAACCCGTTGAGAGGATCCACATCAAAATACTTTGGGGCGAGTTTCTACTTTGCATATATAAGTATTCCGCTATATTGTATTGTTCTTTATCATTCAGTCTATCGGATCTATCCGATTTTTCTAAATGCCTTATTGTCCTGATGCTGAAGTTATATTATGGTGGACATGTTACAGAAATAACTAGAAATTCTGGTATCCCGGATTTGATGTGTGTCACGGGTATATACATATACGGTATACACAATTGACTAATTTTTTCACATTTAATTCTACTTGTGTGGAATGCCGAAGATATATAGAAAAACAGGCTTCTGTCTGAAGAAGAATAAAACACGAGACTTGCAATTAGCCACGACAGACCTGTCACTGACACCTCAGCTCGCATTCATAACTCAAAAGCTATAAACAGTTCACGGTGAAAATCTCTCTCCCTCATATCTCATTTTTATATGCAAAAAGGAAAGGATTCCACAAAAGTTGTGGAAAACTATGTGGGTTTTCTATCTATCGATGATGATGATCACAACCAAACTGCAATATAGCCAGTCACGTCTCGATTTATCCAGATATTGTTGTTTTGTATGTTATGTTGGATATGTTGGACTCAAAGTGTGTATGAATTCATCATCACGGCTGGGTTGTGTGTGTAGCCTACAGCCAACCTTAATAATGATGACCCTGCGTTGATCTTCTGCGTCTGGTAGAAAGAAACAGAAACCGGACTTGCTCAATTCTTGTCGTGTTATTTTTCTGTTTGGATAAAGGATTAGGCGAGTAAAGGATTATTGTTGTGGCTTGATGCATCACATAGGCAAAATAATAATGATTACGATGATACAGCCGGTTTTTCAAGAAGGGGAATAACTTTTGCCACGTTTATATATTTCTCTCTCTCCGAGGAGATGTGAAAATTCAAGAATTTATCCTTGTGTCTTGTCTTAATGCCTCTCTTTCTCTCTCTCTCTTGCTCGCAAGAACTTCTTCGATGGACTACTACGAAACACATTGATTCTCGAGAAGGAGTGTCTTCTCACAAAATATCTGGTCGGTTTTGTTGGTGGATCTGCTGAGAATGATGATGGTGATGGGGAGAAGGTGATCTAGTGGACTTCTACCAACAGATTCTCCTTTTTTCAAGTTCAATACTACAGAGGAGAATATTATGCGGGGATGATGTTCTTTATAGTGATGATGATGACCGAGGCACGCCAGGGAGGCACGACTGCATGTTGTCGGCCCAAGAGTCCCCTCGAGCTCACATTCTCTGCTTCATTAAGTCCACTTTTTTCACAAAGTAAGAATTGCCCACTCTGTCCCTTGTGCATTTTCATCTTTATCTGAAAATCCGAGGAGGATTCGTGCCACTATGAGAATTCGGATAACCCTCTTCCTTTCCTTCTATCAACATTCTTATCGATACATGTACGTACCTATATATCGAGGTTCATATATTAACGAGGAGGTGATGTGATTTTGTCGTATCGTAACGCAAAAAATATTTGATTTCAAGATTTCTGTGGAGATCCGGCAATCCGATTAAAATGGTAAGATTGCGACGGTGAGACACACGACCCAATCTGGTTGTAATCAAAATCCAAGCCCAGGCTCATTATTTGAGGCACAAGACAAAACCGCATATCACACTCATCACATCACATTTTTTTTCTTTCACTGACTGAGGTTTCATGCCAAGACGGACGACCAGGTTCAGATTCGTAATTTACTTGGAAGATAAATCTCGGCGGATACTTTACATGCTAATAATATAAATATATGAGGGTATGAACTATCATCATAGTTATACGCCCAAAATCTAAAAAAAATGTTGCACTTGCCACAATAAGAACATAGATGGTAAATAGAGCGTAGCTCTGCTAGACAGCAATTCCAGCAAAGATGAAAGTAATATCTTCAGGATGAACCTTGTCGCTTGACACAACACGCCAGAAATACATTTTGGCTGGAGGAGAGTAATTCCAAGAATTTGCATAGCTTAAACTACCAACCCAGTCATTAGCAGAGGCATTGCTTGGTTGAGTATAGAATACGTACACTTTTCAATATTTACAGCAACAAGAAGAGTTATTGTAATGCAGACTGCAACTAATGATCACCATCATATTTCAAAACTCAGCCAACCCGACTCTTTTCCTCCTCGCCATTGCATTGCTTGACCGAGCCATATATATTTTTTTGCCGGCTTTTAAGCTATTGCCTTAAGACAGAAGAAGAGGAATATGGACAGAGTGCATTTATCATTTCGGAAACATTCTTTAGTGAAGGCTGCAGGAAAGTATGTATATATGCTTCATTTGCACTCGGCTCCACGATTTTCCCTCGTCCGTCTCTGGTGGTGCAAGAAATGAGGAGAGAGAGAGAGGAGGAGGGAGAGCCAGATTCGTTAGAGATGCCGTGTGCCATCATCCCTGATCACTTAAACCCCCAGGGCAGTTGTGGCGCACCAGTAATAATGAATTGCTTCATTCGATATTGTACCACCATCCATTCGAAAATTCTTACAAAAACTTTCTGACACCGGCAACGTGACGCTGAGAGTGGATCTGACCTTGTTTCTTGAATATGCATAAAAAATCATATTTTAATAAAAAGAACCTTCTACACTTGCTTGCACTTTTCCCTTGAAAATATTATTAGAATAGTAATAATATTACTACTGGCTAGTTTGAAAGGGAGATGCAAATAAATACCTATGAACGTTTTGAAGAAAAAAAAATCAGTTGATAAAGATCCTTCAATCCTTCAATTGCACCCGTAGAAGCTATTAAGGGCTGAAGAAGATAGAAAAACGTAATAACCCATGACAAGTCAGCCCACCTACCCTTTACAACCTGTTTACTTATTCAGTTCCGCTTCGCTGGAACGGATTTTTTTTTCCTAGTTTGAAAATTGCTATCGTCTTCCCTTTTTCAAGAGATGTAAGTACGTAGCTTCATTCCATCCATCCCAGAGTGTACGCTTTTTCAATAGATTTTCTCCTTTCTTTCTTTTAGGTTGTTGGAATCATTTTTACACGGTAATAAAGCACAGGGAAAATTTGAGATATTCAATTTCTTGCTTATTACATTTCGAACGTTTTTATACGGTTGTAAAAAAAACGCAAGCTAGTGATTATCTGCCAAACGAAAGGGGTATTTTGTTAGGTTAAAAACTTCATTATCAAACTGTATATTACTTTTACTTCTGCCTGGCTATAAACGTTCATAATGCAAGCACAATTAGCGTGTGGAGACCTATTGCCTATAAGTTTAGCCTGGAACATTATAGTATAGCAAACGGCGTTCAAACCTATCAATAAAACACATTGTGCAAAAACACGCCGCGTTCCTATCACATTTTCAAAATTCAAATCCTAGCCAAGGTTCAAGGATAATTGAAAACGTAATAAATTATTTGAACTGACATTTTGCAAAAGATATGGCAATCTCAATATGGTCATCGAATAAACTACAATATACCTCCTTCATGTAAACACTCACTCCCACAGTAAATTACACATTCCCAAAATAGGTACGTACCTCAGTCTGTAGTCTGTTGTACGCTATGTACACAAAACCTTTTATAATCCCGAGAGGAGTAAACAAGTTTTCTGATATTTTCTGGGCGTGGGTACTTCATTAGAAGCAATAAGTGCGAAAATACTTATATCGTTGGAATATATATAAGTAAATGAAAACTCAACTCATGAAAAACGTTTTTTTATCATGGTTGAACCAAAGTGTGATATTTGCTTTGGCACAAAACACTGCTGCACTACTCGTTTAAGCTAATTCAGCCAAGCATGGCATACTACAACACAACAGCATTTTTAATAGATTTTGAGTTTTGTTGTTTGTAAAAATTAGTGAAGCAATAAATAAGTATGGAGAAAAGCGAAGCGAGGAAAAATCGAACAAGGGACATGGCACGTACCGATTTATTGTCAGGGTGAGGTATCTTTATGGGACTTTTCAAGCTTGGCTTTCCGAGATACCAGTCTTCTTTATGGTCATACTTGGAGAGGAGATCCAGAAGGGCAGGGACGTTGACGTAGTTGTCGTCATCAAAGTGACAAAACCATCTGCGGGAATATCACAACAATCATTTAAGTTAAAAGATACGGTCGCGTAGAAAAAAAAGTAAAAGTTTTATTGCGATTCTGGCGCCTCCAAATCCAAAACACCACCACATTTCATTTTGATATTATTATTATCATATCTCCAGCGATAGCGTGACTTACGATTTCTGGGACTTCATGAAAGTATCAAATTCCGCAGACATCTTGCAACACAGGGCTTGCCTGAAGGAAGGAAAAGAAAGAAAAAAAAATATTGAGGAATTAGTTCTAGTCGGCAAATTGTATTCCAATAGATTATCCCTAATTGACGGGAGGACTCGACCGACTCTCTTTGAGCAGCGAAAGAATTTCTTGGAGGTTGTCAATTCATGTAAATTTTATGCTGAACAAATGACCCCATCATCGACTCCCTGAACTCTGGCGTTATTTCATGCAGCTAATTTAAATTCCTAAATGATTTACATTGTTCACTACGATTGCTCATCATCATCGTTATATTGCGTTTTTTTCCTATTATGCAACATCATTTTTCCCATTTTCTTCCCCACCACCACCACCAACCGAACCAATGCAATGCAACGTTCTCTCTGTGTATTTAAGATTTTTTTTCGCCGGGATTGGTATCAACAGTCACAACGGTCGGACAATAAATGTTCAAAAAAAATCTCATTTGAATTGGAGCTAATAATTGACAACCTCATTTCAAGATAGTTTCGTTTGATAGGGCACAGCCAGTTAGCTTTTGCCGCTGCCTCCTCGCCTCGCCTCGGCCTGGCAGATAGTGTCAGTACTATTTCAAAAGAATTGTGAGACTCTGATGTATACATAAATAATGGTAAAAGTAGATGGGACAAAGCGAATCCAAGTATGAAATATTTATGCAAGTCACCACGAGCCCAAATTGACAGTTGAATTACAGCTTATTTTTAATACAGAGATCTCATCTACACACACTTCTTCGACTTCGACTTTGACTCTGCTGGCTTCAAAAAAAAGTCATTTTTGTTCACAAGAGGAAAATGTTTAGATCTATGTTTCAAGCCTTTTCTCTCTCCTTTCATCATCGCCTCCCCTCTCCTCTCTAAAAAGTCTCCTCCGTTGAATACATCATCTTGATCATGACTCCAGCCTTAAAAGCATGTAATCACAATAGAGGAGCATCATGAATGAGACAAGGGAAGAAGAAAAAAGAACCTGTCAGAATTCCCTCTCTCTCTCTCTCTCTTCAAGAAAATATACGCCAGAATTTAACAATTCTCTCCTCCGCCGAGAAAAGAAACAAACGTGGAACATCTCCCCACAATAATACATAATATCAGCAGGCAGGAGGATAATAATGGGAGGCTGATGATGATTGAGGATTCACGCTTGCTAAATAAGGTGCATTGCATATTATATGCATTTCGATTTCTGAACTAGACACATTCTAAAAAATTCTATGACGCTACACTTCATTTTTCCAACTTGGCTTTTATGACCATTCTTCTTGATATATTTTGCAGACTTATTTATAGGGATCGAGTGAGGGGAAATTAGGGACGTTTTTAGCTTAGCACTTACCGATAGTGGGTGGAAGGGCAGTGCGTGTTGATGATATGTCCATCTGAAAAAGTTTTTAAGAAATCACACGTCACATTTTAGTAGTCGTCTTGATTGCAAAAACTTTGAACTAATCGAATTTCAAAGGGGTTGTTTCGCATTTCATGGGGGATTCAAGGTTACACAACCGTATCGCGAATTATACATGCAAATTATACAAGTATGAAATGGAACATCATCATTGAGGAAGAAAAAGAAAAGAGTAACTTACTTGTCTTCACATTCAGCTCGGGGTCGTCGTCATCAGTGAAAATCCAAGTCTGCAAGAATAGAAAAAAAGAGTTTAGTTTTTTTATAAGTATAATATAGCACATTCACGTTGAAAGGTAATAATAGATTGGAGGAAGTAAAAATGAGCTTAAGTATGATGCAAGAAGAAGAGAGCTTTATTCTTCACGTCGAGAAACAAAAGGTTGCATTCAGAACACTTGCCATTCCATCATCATCATCATCATCATCATGATCGTGGTTCCCCATTCAACGGGAAAATGTATACGTAGGTCCGTGCGCGGAAAAAAATACGGTAATTTACTTTGCAAAAATGATATGACATGGTATGCTAAAGCTAGTAGCATAAGGAGCTTAAGTCATCATCATGAAATGAATGCAGAGAGCCATGCCATCATGGTGGAATGAATGCGAGTGAATAGGAAGCCCATGAAAGGGAAAATTGAAACAAAAACGACTCACATCACATCAGTTCAGTTTTTTTAAACTCATTACATCGGATTGTAAAATGTTGGATAAAAAAATGGGAAAAGATCGGATTTTCTTGGTGCTAACTCGTTTGCTATACTCATCTTCAGTTCCCCGACCGAATAAAGGACATGGCATGTATCAAAATGCTGACATGATGATCTGCAGGCAGATGTTCAGAAGAACCAAAACTATGAATCACTTGGATTTTATTCACATTCTATCGTGTATCACATGGAATATCAGCCTCAAAAAAATTTGGTTAGCATCTGCGACCAGTCCATTTCGACAACATATTGATACTTTGATACGTTATTGCGTTGTTGTGGATTGTGGATTGGTAGTAACAAGGCTGGGAATCGGAAATGTAGATGCGTATGCGTACATATCCATCCATTCCATATTTGCCAAAGTTGATAAAACTTTCCCACGTTCTGTCCGACAAAAAAGTGAAATGTAACTACTAACAAAGTTTTTCTTCTTCATATTAAATATAAACGTGTGGGCGCAATCTATGAATGAAGAGTTATGTTCTCTTCTGTGATCATATATAAGTATATATGAAAACTAAAAGAAAAACCTTCATTAAACTTTTTTTTTCTTGCAGATAATCAGGCTGGTCTTTGAGTTTTTTTTATGTGTACACCTCCTTATTTGAACTACGAACCACAGGTTCAACAACCATAACCAGTGCATAATATTTGCCTTTTTCTTTTTCAGACAACAAAAATCACCCATCTGAATTTTCACATATTGCACCACATATCTTCCCCACAGTCAGGCAAGGCATGCTTCTTTCTATTACATCATCCAACTCTAATGCAACGGCACAGGTAACGCTGGAACAATGAAGTGTATAAAATGCCCAAAATAATGGTTTGAATTTCATTCCCAACTCATAAACCGCAAAACAAGAGGAGCTTAATGAAGGTGCGCAAGATATATGTGTACTTTTTTTAATAAAAAATAAAAGATCCACATGTCATGAGAAGTGAGCCGTCATCCTATATATGGTTTTTGGTCACCTTGCACAAACTCAATTGAGCAACCACTTCCCATTGTTGGCTCCAGTTCACTTTTTCTTATCCACAATGCACCACACCACACCATACTATCCCCCACTCACGGAATTCTTAAAAGGTTTCGAAGACTCCTTCACTTTTTTCCTCTACACTACTTTGTGGTTGCGTTTGTGCGTATATGGACTATGTCTCATCATCAGCATTCAGCAGCTCCACCGCCGCCGTCATTGTCAGAACCAGCTGCCATCATCACATCACCACTGCGAGTATAACAGCTTCAGCTCCCTGGGGAAACTTTTTTCAGTCCATTTTTTGGTGTATACCCCTTCCACTTGTGTGTTATGTATCATTGCGTCTCATAACGTCCTTACATGCATATTAATCTGTATCATCATCGCACCCTCCTCGTCCTCATCCCAAGTGTAAGATTTTATACCTGCTGCCTCGCGTAAGACCCAATTTTCACGGAATAATATGTGAGCCGAAGTGAGCGAGCAGAACCTCGCTCCATAACCACACTTTGTGTATTACAGTTAATAATATGCAATTGGGATGCATTCTTCCTGGAATTACATCGTGCGCAGGACGTTTTCTTGAGAGAAAAAAAACTAGAGGTTTGAGAGATGCATTACTGGTGATACACTTTTCTCGTGATGGAAGAATATGAAGCATGGTCATCCGTAAAATTGCAAAGAAAAAAATGTAATCATTGTCTCGCTCTCAATTGCCTTTTTTTCTCTGCAAAACTTTTATTTTCCTTTGAATAAAGGATTGACTCAACTCATCAGCTCAACGCTGGCAATGGTGATGCGTCTCATGAANTTCATTTGAAGAAAGGATTGACTCAACTCAACGCTGGCAATGGTGATGCGTCTCATAAACGAAACGAGTCATTTGCAGCAGTCCATTAAAAAGACCGATGCCCACCACCTGTTGCTTCTCTACAACAGATTTTATTCGCCTTTTGCTGACTGAACCTCACCTTGGGAGCATTCTCCCCATTTAAAAAAAAAGTTTGCAAGCGGTGGAAAGAGGGAGTGTGCTTTTGATGGGCTCTTCGCTGCTCAATGAAAAATCTGAAGGTGGCTCAGGTCAAGATTGTATATGCGCTCCTTAATAGAATACAGTTGCATTCAGTGGTGACGATTATAAAATGTGAAGATGTGATCATTTATAGTTGCGGAGTGGCGAATGCATGCCCTGGTCCTTATTATCCAAAGCCAAAATATAATCCTTTCTCATTAAAAGATTTTCTACTGCTTAAGTTGACTTCCTTTCAAAATATGTCTTTTTTGCGCGGGATAACTAAACTCGGTAGATAGAGCTCTCATGTTTCTTCCTGAGGTTTGTGATAATATAATATAACTGATTGTGAGTCTCGTGTTTTACTTGCACAATCAATAGCAAATCTAAATTTTCCAAATCCAGCAGTATCACCATTTGACTGCACTGAATAGGAAGGAAAAGCAATTAGAATTCGGACCGAAATGCACAGTATGGCCTTGGACGGAGAAAAGTGTATATTTTGTATTCTGGGCTGGTGCACTTANAAAGCTGCGGGTTTGACTTACTTGCAAATCAATTAGAATTCGAACCGAAATGCACAGCATGGCCTTGGACGGAGAAAAGTGTATATTCTGTATTCTGGGTTGGTGCACTTATAATATTAATTTTAGGAGCTATAATTAAAACTTGACCTTCTAGTTCTGAGGAACTCTGAAACGAATCATTAATCTACGTTCGTACATTTTTGCAAAAAAGACAAGAAAATCGCGAATTTCCTTCGCGTCTATAATTATATCCTGACTCCCCGTCTCTACAGACTACAGACTACGGACACTGCACATCCCCTTTCTAATTAAAACTATATGTTTGGTTTGGTATGTGCAACATCCCTACACGTCATATTCTTCCCAAAAGTCAATGCATACTAATTGCAATAAGAAGTTGTAAATGTTTTTTTAGGGGTGGACTCAAAAATCGGAATGTGAAAATGTACATAAACATAAACCGCAATGTATTTCTTGACCCAGTTGATTTACAATAGTACACTCCTGTCGTGCTAACATCATTGGTCTTGAATATTAAATTTTTTAGAGCAGCTGGCTCCTCTACAGAGGTTACACTAGCACTCCAATCATTATCAGAAGAAAATACAAGAATGGGAATGAAACCTTAAACCCAAGCGCCACGAACTAGTTTTTGCAAAAACATGTCCACAAACAGTGCCTTACAACACGACTCAGTTTTTTACATCATCCTCCTGAGCAACAACAAGTGTCTTTCTTCACAAAATCCTATGATCCCATCGTATTGAAACATTCCAAGCCAAAGAAATGGCTGATTTCATGAAGACCAGGTCCCGCAGAACGTTTCAAAGATGAAACGCATAAAAATATGTATTGTTCTTCAACAAAACCACAAAAGTAGATATTACCACGCAGAGCAAAAATTTCCAGGAAAACCACGTACGACAGGAGAGAGAGAGGAGTAAAAAGGGAAAACAACAATATCATCATATAACAGTTTGAATATATTGGTAAATCAAAGGGAATAAGTTGGACAACCCGTAGAGAGCATGTAATGGATGATCAACAACAATTTGGGCGAAACCAAGCAAATCATAAGTCAGTCAGATTATTTTCACGGATAAGCGTCGTACTTTGTAGCTGTGTGTGCTTGTGTGTACAAGCAACTACGTGTAATATCGTAAAACTAGATAATATTCACGTATTTCATTTTATCAGAGAGGGATCAAGGAACATGAATATCTGTTCTACCGACCTCCTGCAGCTTTAAGGAGAGCGGAACAAGCTCGTACATTAATCTAATATGACAGATATTAGAAAAACATTTAGGAGTTGGTGATGATCGTGATCAGGAATGAGACGGAGGGATTTCCTTCCTTCATCAAACAAAAATTCTAATGGATCATTTATGGCTGCAAACAAAACACGAGTCGAGTAAGTCACATTTGTTGTGGAACCACCACGCCTCACCTCCAGCCACGATGAGAGGAAAGTGGAAAATCAAATTTTATAAAAAGTGTGTTCCGCTTTTATGACGTGTGGTCATGCTGCTTTCTTAAATATTATCCTTCTTGCGTCTTAAAACTCTGAGAATGTTATGTAGTTAGTCCCTGTCCAAATCAGCCCGAATTGAAAATACAGTTACACTTTTTTTGTGGCAATGCAATGTCGAACCAAATCAACCGTTTCAACATCATCGGAGAAACAACGGCAATTTATTTTATATGCATATCATCTCGTTGGGGGCTTGAAACTCGGGCTTGGTGAAATATGATACAGGTCGGTGGCTAGACATGCGGAGGGCGTCTGCGCTGATAGTGATCTATTTTTATGAAAAAAGGATTGAATAAAAGTGGTTACGAAGAAATTGCATGCCATAAATGCTGCATCCTATCGCCTATTTCATATTTTGAGTGTGCAGCCACATCTAGATCATGGTAGGTAGCTTTCTTGAGTGTTTTTCAGTAACAAAATACGATGTAACCTTCAACCCTTCTTGATTACAAAGCACCATTTGCGTCCTCAATTTTTATTTCACATTAATAGCGTTTTTTTTGTCTGGAGAACTTCTTGATGGTTTCTTGCTGATCGGCATCGTCACCCCCATCGACATTTAATGTCAACAACTAAAGTGCACATGATGAAGCGTAGGCTCGGCTGGTGAAGTGAAGTAAGGTGTGGGCGTGACTGGTTCAGTGAAAAATGTCAATATGTTTTCATTCTTGTTGTGGATGGAAAAATGGAGCAACCCTTACACGAAAGAAACACGATTTCCCACACTCCTTTTTCCCCCTTCTGAATGCCAATCAACCGGCTCACATATTTATGTAAACTGATAAGAATCTCGGGAGTAATTCCCCTAAAATCCGTGTTATTTCACTGCACTCATAAAAATGGATTTAAAGTAAAAATTCCTTTTGGAACTCTTCTTTTTATTACCCCTCGAAAAACTTAATCCTTTTGAATGTCACCATATACTTATATGTTTTGTAAAAAAAAGAGCAAAAGATTCTCAAATGAAACGACGATGATGATGATGACGCAGAACAAATGTTAACCTCAATTTCGTTGCTGCCATCATATTTCAATATCTACAAGGTGATATACGATACAATCCTCTTGGAACAAGTCTCAAGGGTTAATCTTTTCTTCCAGAGACGTAATATCAGTAGTCTTAACATTTGTGTCAAAGTTCACAAAAATGTTTCAACTTTGTCAAAAGAAATTCGAGACTGGGGGAGAGAAACCATTTGTTCCTCATTTAGATTTTTTTTCTCTGTAAACCAACTTTTCATATGGTTTGGGTTAGAGGATATAGGAAAATTAAATCTTCACAAATTCAACAACTCTTTTTTCCTTTCCCTCCAATGTCTCAAGAGACTCATAAATATGAATTCCATCAGAAAATGACTTTTTTTTCATTAACATCATCCGATCCCTACCACTTGCCAATGCCAATAGCGTTTTGTCAGTCAAACTCGCATTTTATGATTTAAACTGTCAGGTTTTCAGTTTTTCTTTTTAAATGCAGGATTTTCCCTAAAATTGAAATAGTCCTTCCATTCTACATATAATTAGTGTCCATCAACATCCCGCATAAAAATGCAGTTGCATGCCAGGTTCAATGGCCACAAAGAAATGCTTAGCTAGCAAGTCACCAGTCAACATATAACATCGTTGTTTGTGTGTCTGCGCCTATGCGTCCATCAAATAGCAGCTTTTTGCGGTCCATTATGTGTTGTTGAGAGGGGAAGAATATATATTTTTTCCACAAATTGGGAATAATTTAATACTGTATTTTTGTTCAATCATTTTCTTCCTTCCATTGTTAATGTTAAATGGACAGTACCCAAAAAGCGGTATTTCTTGTATGCTCTTCTCTGTAATAACATAAAAGACTTCGTGTCACAGGTTCATGAACCTGGTTTGTAAAAACATGAGGTTTGCATGCAAAAAATATGCTACAAATGAATGATGTGATTGACGGACGGTTCACATCTCACTCAGATGAGAAGAGATCCCAAAGGAAATTATATTCTCCTGGTTCCTGTATTTATCCTTTTTACAATTTTTCTGTCCGCACGAAAACAGCGGAGAAAATCCCTGAGAACAACGCAATCTCCTTTGCAGAAAACATTTTTATTGGACTCTGTGCGGAGACCTGAGATTAAAACTAGTCGGTAGGTATAGGTGTATATATTCCTCTGCACATCTTTCCGAAAAGGAATAAGGAATAATCGTACTTGCTGAAATAAGTCTCAAGAAACTGGTTCTCTTGATTGTCCTTGCATTTTTAAATATCAGTGAAAAATATACTTTGGCGATGATGGATTCTACACAAGATAATATGGAAAGATATACGCCGATCCGAACTGACTAAAAGCGAACGAACGAACGAACCTCTGATGAACGAAATTCTCGGTGTATATAATCAACTCGACATATAGGATTTACTCGCCGAATTGGCCGAGATGGACACACGGCTTGGATTATGATAGACTTTTGGGATTGGGATATATGTAATAATAATACATAAGATGAAAATGTTCGTTGCACATGTCACGAATGGACTAGTAGTAGTATATAGCAAACATCAACACAACAACATCAAAGTAAGTCTTAGCGAGGAAAAGTGAATATAAAATCCATGTAAAAACTGGTTAAGCATCTTCGCGGACGGACGGACATCATGCAACAGTCCACGATCCCCTGCCAGCTACTGTTTTTCAATCCTTCATCCTCAAGTCAGTACTCATCAAGACAGGATTTTTTAGGATGAAAAGACGTACAGTCATCATCATCGGGAGATGAGATAAAGCAAAAAAAGAAGCAAGGGGATTGTAATCCAGTATGGCTATTGATGCAGAAATAGTGGGCTTCAAACTAAAGACGAGGCGATTGCTTTTAAAATGGATAGCTACTGGACTTACTTAATACTCTCCAGACAAAAAAAATTGTATACGAAAGGAAGAAATAGAGGCTTTACGCAAAGTATGTTACTACTGTTTTTTCGTCTTCGTCGTCTTTTCTGACCGATGATGGAGAGATGCCAATAAAACGTCGCTTGGGATGCGACCGAGCGCATCATGTAATGGTAATGGGAAGGCAAACATACCACCCAATGGTCATCAAAGAAAATGAGAATGAGGAATTTATGCATGTTACGTTAATGCAGTGCGTCAAACAACGGCTCCCACTCCAAAACATCTTCCTACCCTATCCTATCTAGTCCGTCAGGGGTGTAATATCTTACTATCATAATAGGGTATTATGATCGGAGGTGCATCATCTGTGTACTGGAAAATCGTAGCATTTTCTCCAGGAGATAAAAGCTGTTCACTAACGAAAAAGGAGAAAAAAAATCAGATGGTTTGATGCGATGCGATATATTATGCAAAGCGCTTGACTCAAGTTGATTTTCCACGCACCGGAATAAAAAAAATATATTCGAATAGATTTTCGATGCTAATCCTTTCATTTTGAGGTAAAGCCTACGGCGCACTGTGTATCCAGTATATATTACTTTATTATATATTCATTCGGTGTATAAAACCCCGGCTGAAATTAGAGTTGGTCATTCCACGCATTATGATAATGGCTTATGGATCATTAGACAAAATGGCTGTGGCGATGTGTGTTCCTTTCCCTTCTCAAATAGGATTAAACCCTGTGCGATTCAAACATGAGTTGAAGCCCCTTGCTATACTATTTAGAAATCCGGAGTGATACACTATTTTGATGATGAAGCTGATGAGTAGCAGGCGATAGTTAAAACAGAGAGAGAGCGAGAGAGCAGTGTTCTAGCCAGAGGGTTTTCTAATCTCCAAGAAAAGTATATACTGACAAGAGATGAGCCTACAGCAAAGACATGAAACGTCTTCCCTTTCAAAATAATCTTCAGAGCACTTGTGATTCCTTGAAACCTTAAAAGTATATATAAAAAGGGACAAGATAAGATAGGAGAGGAGAACAGACTTGTGTATAATATTTTCCTTCTTAAGTGCATTTTAAACTGGAAGCTTATATATAGGATCTGTTGTTGGTGAAAAAACCAAGAGCATGTCCAGAGAGAGAGTGCATCATCAATCCTCAACTTTTTTTTTTGGATGATGAGACGCATAAATTATCTCTCTTACCTCCTACACCAACCAAAATCTCATTTCCATTTTTTCGCCTATGTACAATTCACGCGGATATATATAGTTAGTGCTGCGCTGCGCCTCCACCATCACCTCTCTTCGTATTGCATTCCGATGCACACACTGCACATGCACAGAGTTAATGGCAGAAAGAAAAAAAGTAATTCATCTGCATAACGTTCTTATTAGCATCTCTCCAAGTGAACTATATAAGAAAAGGAGCGTAGCATTTAACGACAGCGTATTCACGCGGATATATATAGTTAGTGCTGCACTGCGCCTCCACCATCACCTCTCTTCGTTCGTATTGCATTCCGATGCACACACTGCACATGCACGGAGTTAATGGCAGAAAGAAAAAAAGTAATTCATCTGCATAACGTTCTTATTAGCATCTCTCCAAGTGAACTATATAAGAAAAGGAGCGTAGCATTTAACGACAGCGCAGCGATGCACTTCCCCATTTTTGAAAGTTGCTTATTACAACGGCACACAAAACTCTGCGGTATTAACAATGACTCAGAAGGGTAGTCGGAGGGCATATGTGGTAAATGTTTATGGAGTACATTTAAATGATTCATTTACACTCTCCATTCCATTACCATATCGTCGAAGTGGCTTTCCAAGACTCATTATTCAAAAAAAAGGTAGAGCGGTACTAAAATAGATAAACTGGGATGGTAGTAGTGGTCAGGGGAAAAAATCGAAATGAGTTGAAGAATTGATGAACTATCCATTCCTTCTTCCCTCCATGCAATAATGACCAGGAAAAGTCTGAAACTGATTAATGTTCTCAACGTCTTCGTCTTGCTTGGCTCGTGTAGTGGTGTTTCCTAAGCTAAATTTAGCCATTTACATGCAAGCCATACATACAGGACCGTAGATTTAAAAATGTTAGTGACCAGAGTGATTGGGCCGACGTATTATATTGACTCCGCTGCTGCTGCGGTGTATATCTATCTATACACAATAGGAAACAAATACCTCACAAGAGAGAGAGAGAGATTCGTCTCGATGTTCACCAACATTATTTTGTGTCCGCATCCATCGACACAATTCATCTTCATCAATTTCATCCACTCTCTTACGCATTTTATCATCTTTTGCTATAAATGCTCTTGTTCCACCAACACCATGTGTATCTCGACTGTCTCGCCTCAGGACAAGATTGATCATTACATGCCAAACTAATTCATCAAGAAAAGAGTCTCTCTGGAGAATTGAAAGTGTATAATAATATGAAACACGAAACACGACATGGAATGGATTAAAAAACATATATTATATATCCTTATAGTCTCGATCCTCACAGCAAATTCAACAAAATGAATAATTCAATAGAAATGGAAACTGATCAGCAGTGTGTCTCTCGTCTCCTCCAGTTGTAAAGGGATCTCTGAGGGAAGATGAATGACTGGCTCAGTTGTCACCCGGTTGTCTTCGTGTTAGGAATATCAACATTCATTTTCTATATATTAAAAGGATTATGATAGCAGTTGGAGTTGGACAAAATGGCCATGAGTAAAAAAGTGTCTTTGATTCATACACTACTATTTTTTTAGAGAGAGAGCGAGAGAGATGATATCCTTGAAAGGACTTTTTCAAAGACGGTTTTCTTCTCCAGAGATTTAAATAAAATAAAAACTGAAGTATCTCAAATTACAATCTGGCATTTAGGAACCAACAACTTCTTGAAGATGTGTTTCAGCGAAAGAAGAAGTTACAACAGACAGAGAATACCTGCGCGTTTTCGATTTTCATTTCATGCCACGCTCAGCTAAACGGATTTATGAATGCAGCCCCTGTGACAAATTTTCCGTGTCAAGAAGGCAGTTAGCCAAGAAAAGGTGAGTTTTGTCACAATGTATTAAGAAGGTTGTGAGCGCAGGCAACAATACTAAAAAAGCAACAACGTTGTTTTACTCATTACTCAATGTCTGCCAGGACTAATACACATAAATTAAATGGGGGACAAAGCCCTCTGGAAAAGAAACAATACATATATATTTTTCGTGATGTCATTTTGTATGAATGCTCCATGCTCCTACCAGTTTTAGGGATGATCTCAGCTATAATATAATATATATATATTATATATTTAATCTTTTGTTTTACCGAAGCCCGGTCGGCACCGTCCCCACATGTTCTAGGATTTACCGACCTGTCTCTGAGTTGATGACACGGGGTGCATTCCAAACTAACCTTTTTTATTGTGCCTTATGAGAAAGAGAAAAGGTAGATATGGGATGAGTGGTTAGTTGACTTATTTTCCTTGGCGTGCCGTATCACTGGTACCTGGTACCTATATCACTTTCATCGTATAAAAGATTAACTCTCTCGAGACAAGTTTTACTTATCGATCCCAGCATTTCCGAAAAAAATACCTCGAACCTGCCGCTGTATTGCTGCCGTCAACGGCTTTTATGATTAACGATTTGAGATAAGAGTTGAGTGACCAATATGAATAGTTTGGACGACGATATTTTATACAAATTCTTTCCGTGATACTCGAAGGAAAGCAGATTGTTCTTGTGTGCGATCAATATTCGTCCAAATAAAGAAACGAAGTCAAAATTAATCCCAAGATTTTGCAAGACAAAGTATGCAAGTAGCCAGTAGCAAGGTATGCACGGCATAGAAGAATATGCTGAGATTGTGTAGATTTTGGTGTATTCTCCGATAAAGAAAAGGAAAATCTAACATCTTGAAACAGCGTAAAACAATTTCAAACCA